>JACXGM010021464.1:0-17240 GCA_016801145.1 Umbra pygmaea
CCTTCGGCCTAGGGTGCTCTGGTACCAAGTACACTTATGAGCATCCCTATGTTCGAACATGGTGTTCGTTATAGACAATCCATGACTAGCACAGAAGTCCAACAACGAACAACCACTCGGGTTTAGATCAGGGAGGCCGTTCTTCCCAATCACGCCTCTCCATGTGTCTCCATCATTGCCCACGTGCGCGTTGAAGTCCTCCAGCAGAACTACGGAATCCCCAACTGGAGCCCCATACAGGACTCCATTCAGGGTCTCCAAGAAGGCTGAATACTCTGAACTCCTGTTTGGTGCATATGCACAAACAACAGTCAGAGTTTTCCCCCCAGCAACCCGCAGGCGCAGGGAGGCGACCCTCTCGTCCACCGGGTTAAACTCCAATGTAGCGGCGCTCAGCCGGGGGCTTGTGAGTATCCCCAAACCCGCCCGGCGCCTCACACCCTGGGCAACTCCGGAGAAGAAAAGAGTCCAACCGCTATCCAGGAGAATGGTTCCAGAACCGAGACTGTGCATAGAGGTAAGCCCCACCAAATCTAATTGGTAGCGCTCCACCTCCCGCACCAGTTCCGGCTCCTTCCCCCACAGAGAGGTGACGTTCCACGTCCCCAGAGCCAGCCTCTGCTGCCCAGGTCTGGTCCGTCGAGGCCCCTGACCTTCACTGTCACCCATTTGGCAGCGCACCCGACCCCAGCGGTTCCTCCCACAGGTGGTGGGCCCATGGGATGGAGAGGGAGGTGCCACGTTGCTTCTTCGGGCTGTGCCCGGCCGGGCTCCGTGGCAAACCCGGCCACCAGGCGCTCGCTGACGGGTCCTCCATCCGGGCCTGGCTCCAGACGGGGGCCCCGGACTTCCTCCGGGCAGGGTCTCTCTTCCTCTACCTCGATTCGTCATTGGGGTGTTGGTGAACCATTCTTTGTCTGGCCCCTCACCTGAGACCACTTTGCCATGGGAGACCTTACCAGGAGCAGCAAGCTCCAGACAACACAGCCCTCAGGTTCATAGGGACACACAAACCTCTCCACCACGATAAGGGGATGGTTCCCGGAGAGGCTAGCCAGACACTATGCATTCTCATCTATTTTCTGACGGAAAAAAAAGTAGCCACATTTGGAACAAAAGTAGTCATATTCGTTGTACATTCAGTGCAGTTAAGCTGGTACACATGGCGTGATGTGTCCTGATTGGTTGGCGCACCATCGCTTCAGCCAAAATGTATAACATTTTTCAACTTTTTCCATGCCCTCTCATTGCCTCTTCTGCACCCTAAAAGCACCCCTCACTGCAGTGTGCAATTCGGGATGTCCCTCAATGTGGGCGGAGTTGACGTTTGACCCCGCCCTCCATTTCCTTTCAACCAGCAGATGCATTGTAATGGTTAAGGTTAGGATTAGAAGATCTGAATAAATACTATATAAAGTGGAACCATCACGTGTTGTAATGGTTAAGGTTAGGATTAGGAGATGGTAAGGGCACACTGTATAAACATTTGACTGCACCCACCTTGAGCCACACCCCAAATTGCACACTGCAGTGAGGGGCTTCTCGCACCCTAGACTTCGCTTCATGTGCACTACCCTTTCTCACCACTTGGTGCCTCCCAATTCATCATTTACTATAGAGAATACATTGAGACTTTTCCCCCTGACGAATATTTGTTGGTGTGTGAATGCTAGGCCAGGCCTCATTCCGATATTTGCAGCACTGCTGCGCCTCAGTGACTGCCATTTAAAAAAAGGCTTTGCGCGCCACTCCTTGCTGAGGGGTGGCAGCGCCTGGCATGGCAGAGCAGGAGATGGGAAGTAAATAGAGTAGTGGTCTATTTTTCCCTCTCCTTGGTCTCGGCATGCAAATCAGAGTGCAGCGCAAAACCAATAGCAATGCTTTGTAGGCAGTACTACTATAAATGGTTCCCACATTATGTTACGGAATGAATGATAGCATTTCACGAAAGCTACTGTAGAATGAACAACCATTTGGTTATGTTGATAGCACGATTACCCAGGTTTGATGCATAGGTTAGCTATGTCCTCCACTCAGTTATAGATCATAAAAAAAGGAAAAGGGTGGTTGGAGGCAGGGTACGGCGCATGAAAACATTGTAGAAAACCATGTTTAATCGAGTGTCTCCGTTCGTCTTTACATACGGCTCTAATCATTACAAAATTAGAGTTATAAAGAGTAATAAAGATTATGGAGACATCTTGGAACTACTAGACTAAGGGAAACGTGGCAGCACAACAGAGACCAATATGGTGAAATAGTGAATATCAGACACTGCCTCTTGATAAGTGGCAGCTTGTTATCCATTGGAACAATTCATAAGAACAATTATTGTTTGAAATATCTGATTGGCTGTTGTTTAATTAAGATTTGAATGTTAATTGTTTGATATCATTACAATAATTAAACCATAACCTGTAGATACATTCATTTAAAGGTACAATATGTAGTTTTCCAAAACAATAACAAAAGACGTACTTTGCTTAAAAAAGAAAACATCACTATCCCTATATTATATATATTTCTTAGTTGTGTACTTACATTATCCTAAATGTTTCCAACAACTTTCAAACCCAGAGAAATTTGTAATATCATTCGAAGACACGGGACGTTTCATTTTGTCTTTTGTCAATGGCGTCAATCACGCGGCAGCAAGCTGAAGTACCCAGTCAGACAATCACGAGGCAGCTAGCTGAAGTATCCAGTCAGACAATCACGTGGCAGCTAGCTGAAATATCCAGTCAGACAATCATGTGGCAGCTAGCTGAAATATCCAGTCAGACAATCACGCGGCAGCTAGCTGAAGTATCCGGTTAGACAATCACGTGGCAGCAAGTCAATGCATTTAGAATGGGGAAGAAAGGTGATTTAAGTTACTATGAACGTGGCGTGTTTATTGGTGCTAGATGGGCTGATTTGAGTATTTGCTGAGCGTCAGGCTGTAAGCGTAGATCTACTGGGATTTTCACGCTCAACCATCTCTAAGGTTTACAGAGAATGGTCAGAAAAAGAGAATTCATCCAGTAAGCGGCAGTTCTCTGGGCGGATATGCCTTGCTAATGGCAGAGGTCAGATGAAAATGGCCACACGGGTTTGAGATTTTTAAAAGGCAACTGTAACTCAAATAAACCCTTGTTACAACCAAGGTATGCAGAAGAGCATCTCTGAAAGTATAAACATGTCAAATCTTGAAGCAGATGGGCTACAGCAGCAGAAGACCACACCGAGTGCCACTCCTGTCAACTAAGAACAGGAAACTGAGGCTACAATTTGCCCAACTTAACTGGACAATAGAAGATTGAAAAACAGTTGCCTGGTCTGATGAGTCTCTATCTGCTGAAACATTCAGATCGTAGGGTCAGAATTTGGTGTAAACAACATCAAAACATGGATCTGGCCTTGTGTCAACGATTCAGGCTGGTGGTGGTGTAACGGTGTGGGGTAAATGTTCTTGGAAAACTTTGGGCTCCTTACTACCAATTGAGCATTGTTTGCCGCAGCCTTCAAACAACCACAACTTAGTAGTAAGAGCATTCAACCTTTGAAGCTTAGTTGGCAAAAACAGTGCTAGAGAAGGATCATACAGATAACAAAACCTTGTGACAACCGTCATGATAGTCAGTGATTCGATCCTCACTATGTCTTCTCCGACTTTGCCCGGGATTTGGGAAAGTTAAATCGGATTATCAACCTTGTCACATCGCTCTCCAGTGACTCCTTGTAAGCAGATCGGACACCTATAAATTCAGTCGCGGAAGTATAGTTGGTGAGTGTAATCATCCTGTACATAAGCTGACTAAAGGCTTCTATGTTGGACGAGCAGCATGAAAAGAATCGGCCGGCTCAGCAACATGTGGATGGGTGAACCACGTGAGCACGCTTCACCAGCTGCCGACAAGTCAGGGTTAATTGGGGAGGGGGGAGTTAAAATGGGGAGGGGGGAGTTAAACACTTAACCATTGGATTTAGAGACTTCCACTCTGTACATTGATCTACAGAAGAAGCTGATGCCTTTGTGCGATTTACCTGAATACACCAATCCAAGCATGTGTTAATGGACCTTTTAGGTATGTGGATGTGCTAATCACTGTAATTATGAAAATGCCGGTTGTCAACAGTAAGACACGTCATTCACCAAAGTAACAGGGTCAGAGAAATCAGCTGTGACACACAAGAACTAATGCGCAGACAGATATCAGTCCATTGTCTCCCTTTGATCGGGCAGAGTAAATTTGATTGATTGATTAATTTCATTGGTGAGGGAAAAAAACGTAGAATCAGTTACTCTACTAGCACAATGTTGCTCGTTTGTTTAAATATTGGATCAAATCATATCATATTCTATGCTTCTCTCCAGTATTATGAAAATTTATACCAACCTTTTTCAAATGTGTAGTAACTTGCTCTTGCACAAAGTACAATCATGTACTGTAAGAATTTATTCAAAAGGTTGTGTCATTTCCTGTGTTCTAATTTGTAATTATATGGGCATCATGGTCAGTTTCACTGCAGCCTTCTTAGTAGGTCTTAATAGCTGTCGTAAATTAGGTCCATGGTGTTGAAGGATGAGACAGATGCGAAGGAGACTTCAGAAATGAAATAGTGTTTTAAAAATAAAAACTTCCCTGTGGGGCAAAATCGGGAAAATAGCACTTCTATACCACTCTGACACCCACACTTACAGACTGACGCTCATCATGACACGTGATAATGAACCGCAGCTACATGTAACAATCGCTGAACCTAAATACTAAACTCATTATCAATTGAATCAATGTAGCTGGAACACTAATTATGAAGATCGGTTTGGCTAAAGGAAATCATGTGATGCATGCAGTCATGTGAATCATAGAAGTGGGAACAGAACTATAAACAAAGCGCATGGGACAAAAACTTAACAAACAACACAAACCGGTGAGACACTAACAGAATGTCAGGTCCCGTAACACTAGCAAAGCTGACACATTGATTATTTTTCAATTTAAATTTCACTTTCTATAATATATTTATTTTAAAGCTATATACAGTGCCTTGTGAAAGTATTCGGCCCCCTTGAACTTTTTGACCTTTTTCCACATTACAGGCTTCAAACATAAAGATATAAAACTGTAATTTTTTTATGAAGAATCACCAACAAGTGGGACACAATCATGAAGTGGAACGAAATTTATTGGATATTTCAAACTTTTTTAACAAATAAACAAAAATTGGGCATGCAAAATTATTCAGCCCCCTTAAGTTAATACTTTGTAGCGCCACCATTTGCTGCGATTACAGCTGTAAGTACATTGGGGTATGTCTCTATCAGTTTTGCACATCGAGAGACTGAAATTTTTGCCCATTCCTCCATGCAAATCAGTTTGAGCTCAGTGAGGTTGGATGGAGAGCGTTTGTGAACAGCAGTTTTCAGTTCTTTCCACAGATTCTCAATTGGATTCAGGTCTGGACTTTGACTTGGCCATTCTAACACCTAGATATGTTTATTTGTGAACCATTTCTTGTAGATTTTGCTTTATGTTTTGGATCATTGTCTTGTTGGAAGACAAATCTCTGTCCCAGTCTCAGGTCTTTTGCAAACTCCATCAGGTTTTCTTCCAGAATTGTCCTGTATTTGGCTCCATCCATCTTCCCATCAATTTTAGCCATATTCCCTGTCCCTGCTGAAGAAAAGCAGGCCCAAACCATGTGGCTGCCACCACCATGTTTGACAGTGGGGATGGTGTGTTCAGGGTGATGAGCTGTGTTGCTTTTACACCAAACATAACGTTTTGCATTGATCATGGGCCTCTTGGCTGCATCTCTGATCAGTCTTGTCCTTGTATGAGCTGAAAGTTTAGAGGGACGGCCGGGTCTTGGTAGATTTGCAGTGGTCTGATACTCCTTCCATTTAAATAGTATCGCTTGCACAGTGCTCCTTGGGATGTTTAAAGCTTGGGAAATCTTTCTGTATCCAAATCCGGCTTTAAACTTCTCCACAACAGTATGTTGGACCTGCCTGGTGTGTTCCTTGTTCTTCATGATGCTCTCTGTGCTTTCAACGGACCTCTGAGACTATCATAGAGCAGGTGCATTTATACAGAGACTTGATTACACACAGGTGGATTATATTTCTCATCATTAGTCATTTAGGTCAACATTGGATCATTCAGAGATCCTCACTGAACTTCTGGAGAGAGTTTGCTGCAATGAAAGTAAAGGGGCTGAATAATTTTGCTCGCCCAATTTGTCAGTTTTTTATTTGTTAAAAAAGTTTGAAATATCCAATAAATTTCTTTCCACTTCATGATTTTGTCCCACTTGTTGTTGATTCTTCACAAAATATTACAGTTTTCTATCTTTATGTTTGAAACCTGAAATGTGGCAAATGGTCGAAATGTTCAAGGGGGCTGAATACTTTCGCAAGGCACTGTATGCCAATTTCAAGTAACATGTTTCAAGCTAAACATTCTCCTTCAGGTAATTTTAAGATTATTTCTCTGAGACAAAAAAATCTAAAAAATTCTAGCAGATAATACTATTTTTGTTACTGTTTTTTTATGTAAAACATATTTACAGAACTAGTGCACCTTGTCAACAACAGAGCCCAGTCACCAGGCTAGTAGTCATCCTGCCAGACAGACTGTGATCACTGAAAGGTTTCACGTACCATGAAATGATTATTAACCAAAAAAAACGGATCGATTCAACTCTTCAGAATCATTTGGGAGTTTTTTAGATGACGCAGGGCTGTACATACAGTTGGATAGCATGAAATTGGGAAAGAGAGATAAATGGGGTTTAAAGAAAAAAAGGATTGATAAAAGATTTGTCCTTAGAGCAAAATCAAATAAACGTGTGACAAACGAGCAGCTAAGTGAAGGAATGTATCTACCCCAATGTGCTATTCACTGTTTACCAAATTTCTCTCAAATTGGTTTTCTACTATCAAGGCTCCCAGAGGGGTGCGAGGCTCAGGCAATTTGCCAAGCAGACTCCAAGCCTGTCAGAGACCCCACTATCCAATGATCAATTGGACTCTAAAGATGCCATGAATGCTACTGAACTAAAAGAAAATATACAAAGATAAAGCTAGATGAGATTTCTTACTTTTTCCAAATCATGTGACCTTGTACTTTCGGATCCACATAATGCCTGTGGATGAGGAAGGATTCAAAGTGAATTCAAAGTCATGATCCATAAACTTTAGTCAGACATGAACTAACCTACACACCAGCATTTGAGAATGATCCAATTAGATATTTTGGAAAATTCAAACACACATGACAAAATAACAAATATTTGTACAAATTAAATTTATTTTCAACATCCATATTTCTTTTTACACCAGCCCACATGGTTTTATATGTGTAACATATAGTTTTTCATAATGTCTAGAGATTTGAAAACATTCATTCTTTCTATTATTCAGTTTCAATTCATAGCGTAATAAAGTATGGACACACCAATTATAGCCACCAAAACATCATCACTCTTGAACTAGTGAGAACAATAGTCAAAGTTATTCCTTCAAAACAAAGCTAAAGAGAACAATGGTCAGAGTTATTCCTTCAAAACAAAAGCTAAAGAAAACAATGGTCAGAGTTATTCCTTCAAAACAAAAGCTAAAGAAAACAATGGTCAGAGTTATTCCTTCAAAACAAAAGCTAAAGAGAACAATGGTCAGAGTTATTCCTTCAAAACTAAGCTAAAGAGAACAATGGTCAGAGTTATTCCTTCAAACCAAAGCTAAAGAGAACAATGGTCAGAGTTATTCCTTCAAAACAAAGCTAAAGAGAACAATGGTCAGAGTTATTCCTTCAAAACAAAGCTGAAGAGAACAATGGTCAGAGTTATTCCTTCGAAACTAAGCTAAAGAGAACAATGGTCAGAGTTATTCCTTCAAAACAGAAGCTGAAGAGAACAATGGTCAGAGTTATTCCTTCAAAACAAAGCTAAAGAGAACAATGGTCAGAGTTATTCCTTCAAAACAGAAGCTGAAGAGAACAATGGTCAGAGTTATTCCTTCAAAACAGAAGCTGAAGAGAACAATGGTCAGAGTTATTCCTTCAAAACAAAGCTAAAGAGAACAATGGTCAGAGTTATTCCTTCAAAACAGAAGCTGAAGAGAACAGAGTTATTCCTTCAAAACAAAAGCTAAAGAGGTCTACTAGACGCAGAATGACACAGGGAATTCCTGGCCAATCTTGGTTGGGATCTAATGTACTGGTTGGGATCTAATGTCCTGGTTGGGATCTAATGTCCTGGTTGGGATCTAATTTCCGGATTGGGTCTAATGTCCTGGTTGGGTCTAATGTCCTGGTTGGGTAAAATGTCCTGGTTGGGTAAAATGTCCTGGTTGGGTAAAATGTCCAGGTTGGGTCTAATTTCCTGGTTGGGTCTAATGTCCTGGTTGGGTCTAATGTCCTGGTTGGGTCTAATGTCCTGGTTGGGTAAAATGTCCTGGTTGGGTAAAATGTCCTGGTTGGGTAAAATGTCCTGGTTGGGTCTAATGTCCAGTTTGGGTCTAATTTCCTGGTTGGGTCTAATGTCCTGGTCGGGTAAAATGTCCTGGTTGGGTCTAATGAACTGTTTTGAGCCAGAGGGGGAATTATTGTCTCGGTCTCCCTGTTGGGACCTGACATTCGGTTAGTTTTTCTCCTGTTTGAGTTGATTGTGGTGTCTGTATAGTTTCTATAAGGATTCCTGCTTTTGTTCTCATCATTAGTTAAGCAACCAATGGATTCCCTTCAACAATCAACATCAGCTGCAACCATTGTGTAATAGTTCATTATTTAAGTCCTTATGTTAATGTGTCAGCTGTGGGATATTAATGGAGTGTGCAGGTTTGTTGAATGTTGCGTATCAAAATTTTGTGTGTGAAGAAGATTAGTATTGTTTTTGTCTTTCTTTTTAATGGTGTTTGTCAAATTATTAAAGCACAGTTTCTTTCCAACTATATTCACATTTCTCATCACTCCCGCAACATACAAACAGTTAAACGTTACATATTGTTTGATGCAGAAAAATGTAGGTATTCATTTGAGTCTGCCAAAGTCTGACCTAGTACAGGATGACCATTTTGTTTTGTGATTGACAATTTGGCCCCTTTCTCAGTGACATGCAGAGGATGAGTATGTACCCGTGCTGTGGATAAAGATTGAGAAAAATTGAGTGGCTGTTATTTTGTCGCTGAATAAATCAGCCACAGACAGAGGGCTGCAACACAGCCATGGCAATACTACATTTATTACAAAACTCTGGTGCAAGAGAAGATCCTAGGATTTGGGTGCGCACCAAATTATTGAGATTTATAAAACTGTTGAAGCAAAATATATGCATGTTTTCACTGAAATCTGACCTTTGCTATATTGCTTATGAACAACCATTCGGGGAAAAGACCCACTAATTAATGTTTGGAACTGAAAACTGTCCTGATTCTACAAAACAAAGAGCAATGGCAACATTCATTTCTTCTCAATAATTTTACTTCTGTGATTCACCAGACACTCTTATCTAGAGCTACTTACAGAAGAAATTAGCATTGAGAGCACTGCTCATGGGCAGGACAACAGACTATTCACCTTGTTTGCTTGGGGATTTACACCAGTGATCTCTCAGTTACAGGTCAATCCTCTAACCACAAAGCTATCTAATGATGTATATATATCTTCTATAGGTGTGGGTGGTATGTTTGATTCTAGCTGTGATATTTCAAATGCAGGCAACCTAATATGAATCACCACGACTGGATGTATATTCTTAAACATTCTACAACAGTTACGTCTTTGAACAGATGCCCTCATACAAAGTGACTTGTATTGAGTGCATTTTCCGGCATATAAATACACTAAAATACCACCTTGGAGACACACAAGGTTTTCTGAAATTTTCCTGTGCAAAAACATCAGGTTCACTGGCTCTGACTCAAGTGGCAGAGCTCTAAACCCAGGAGAAAACCACATGGACTTTCAGGGGCAACGCAAATGCTTGACGCATTTGGATTGTTCCTGGCGTACGGCACTACATTGCACTGCTGCTGCGTCACCTGCAGGGGTCAGATGGCTCAGTGGTTAGGGAATCAGTCTTGTAGTCAAAAGGTTGCCAGTCCGATTCCTGACTGTGCCAAATGTCATTGTGTCCTTGAGCAAAGCACCTTACCCTAAGTTTCTCTGGGAGGTTGTCCCTGAATTCACTGTAAATTGCTCTGGATTAGAGCATCTGCAAAATGACTAAACTGTAACTGTAAACTGTCATTGCAACCTTGTTTTCATATCCTGCTTGGCATACCCAACTGCACCCAGGATGCTTGTAAAGGGGTGGTGCAAAGTGCTCCTCCAGCCAGCTTAATTGTGTTAGTTAGCTAGAAGATTGATCTCCTCTGAAATGTGGTTCTTGCCTCAACCCTGGTTTAGTGAGCAGTGTATTAAAGAAGAAACTTTAACAATAACAAGAATAAAAGCTTTAATGTGTTTCGGAGGAAACACGTCCACATCTTTCATTTTCCTGAATCTACTTGGACTGGCGGCCACAACACAAGTGCTAATCATAAATTGGGCACAATGCAAGATAAGTGATTGTCCAACAAAAATGTATGAATAAGAAGCCATTTTTTGGTTAAGTAGAAAATAATCTAAAACTGATTTTCTCTCACTTATGTATGGTGACAAAGTCAGAAACAATATATTCTCAATGCTCTATCTGTGAGCAATTCATCTGCCCTTTTACTGCAGCCTCTGTCAAACAGAAAGTCAAGGAAATAATTGTTTTTCACCTTTGTCTATCTTGCTCCTTTCTCACTTCCTAAAAATCAGTGAACCATCTTTTCCATCCTGTCAGGTCTGGGCGTCTCAGGCACTGCACACACCTGAATTGCATCCTACTTGCCAGGTCTCTGCTCCTAGGTAGTTTCAATACTCACATTCCCCAGGGCTCCGTTCAAGGGTGGGAAATTAACACCCGCCACCCGCCAATGGCGGGTAGATTTTCACATTGGCGGGTAACATTTCCCTATCTACCAGCCACTCGGGTGAAGTGTACAACATATGATACGTTTTTTGTTTTTTTATTCGGCTTGTTTCGGAATGGAGATAAATGCGTTTGACAAAATTGCGGAAGCTTACTCATTAACAAAGAAAGATGCACTTCTGTCGAGGTGCATATTTGATTGGTTTTCGCGGAGCTAGTCTGAGAACTCCAGCCTTTAGCTGTGGTACTATAAACATAGTGCGGCACAGAAGAAAAACAAATCAATTTAGTTCCCAGTATTAAGCCCGAGTAAACTAGATTAAGTCAAAATAGAACATGTCAAAGACAAAACGTGTATAATTACAGATATGGGGAAGTTGATGTGATTGTGATACGATTTTCTGTACTTGCACCTTTTTGCTTTATCTTGGCCAGGTCGCCGTTTTAAATGAGAAATTGTTCTCAACGTGCCCACCTGGTTAAATAAAGGTTAAATAAATAAATAAAATAAAAATTTTATGTTATCGAAAAAAGAAAATCACACACGTACAGCACGGAATTCTAAACGCTCATTGGATGATTCAGCTGTCACTCAAATCACTCGTTTAGTCTGCGATAATGATTGGATTCTGGTTAACGCGCTCTCGTTTTCCCAGAAATATTTACATGCGCAATGTCCAACTGTAACTTAGTTTATTAACAGCGGATTCTTTTTCAAATATCTTACATCTCCATAATATGGTTTCTTATTATATTTAATGTTGTAAGATGTTTCGTTTCATTATTGAAGAAGCCCTTGCAACTTTGATGAGTGATTATTGGGGGTCAGATGGCTAAGTGGTTAGGGAGTCGGACTAGTAGTCAGAAGGTTGCTGGTTAGATTCCCTGCTGTGCCAAATGTTGTTGTCTTTGGGCACTTCACCCTAAATTGCTCCAGGAAGAATGCCCCTGTGCTTAATCACTCTGGATAAGATTGTCTGCTAAATGACTAAAATGTAAATCATTTAACGAATGTTTCAATATTTTTATTAGTAATCCCAGATGTTTTCCAAACAGATTATTAGAAAATGAATTTACAAATGTGTAAATATTGTGGCATTCGTCGGGTGTTACAACAGTAACGTTTTACACCTCTCAAAGTTGATACTGCCTATACTGTTGCATGAGTGATTTAAAAGTAGCTGACTAAAATATGGTAGTAGGACATACAATTAGCAAACAGATTAGCACAATTTGTAATCATCTAAAAATTATTAATCTCAGACTTGTCTTCACTAAATGTTTCTTTAGTAATTGACCTACATTAATTTCACATGTATAAATAGTGAATTTAATGTGTTGAAGCAATATAGAATATGCTAGTGTGTTTTCTTTTATGTATTTGAATTTGCGGAAAAGTGGCTGGTAAAAAATCAAAGGGGCTGGTAAAATGTTGGCATCCACCAGCCACAGTGGTAATTTCCAACCCTGGCTCCGTTCTATGCCTCTTGTTGACTTCGAGTGAGTCAGTTGGGTCTGTAACATCCTCACATGGCCTCTGCAACTTCTCTGCATGGATGTCTGCATACGTCACAACACCAAGGTGTCTCCCCCCCAGAGTCATGTAGCAGATTATTGACAGCACCTTGTCGTTCTCCACAAATATCAAAGCTGCAGCTTGCTCCTACAGGTTTGTGCTTGACCACATTGACAAAGTACAAACCTAACTCAAATAGAGGGTGGTGACAGTCCTAATCTAGTACTTGCCATCGCATGTCCGTATGACTGTAACCAACCACAGCAGGTGAGCTGTGTTTAGATCTCCCTGTTTGTGTGATCACACCTCTTCAAATCACCCAGAATGCCAAAGCCTGCCTGGTGTTCAACCTTCCCAAAGTCCTCCCAAATCACCCCGCTGTCTGCATACTCCAGTGGATTCCTGTTGAAGCGCTACAACAAGACCATCGTACTTATAAACGCAGTAGTACAGGGTATTCTACTTTCAGGCTAAACTCATAACCTAGATCAGGGGTATTCAACTCTAACACTACGAGGTCCGGAGCCTGCTGGTTTTCTGTTCTACCTCAACATTAATTGGACTCACCTGGTGTCCCAGATCTAAATAAGTCTCAAATTAGAGGGTTGCTTTGAAAAGGTGGAGTTGATCTGGCTTCAAGGTCCAGAGTTGAATACCCCTGCCCTATGTGTTCTCTCTTTGTTCTGACACCCCTGGTCTCTTGAACATTCTGTCTTCAGGCCAGTCAAATATTTTCTCTGTCATGATACCCCAATAGATCAGCGAAAACAAGACAATCAATATTTTGTAATATTTATTAACAGAAGTGTGGTTCACTAAATACATACCCTTGTTATCACAGTCTGTGCAGCAGCCGTACCCCTGTATTGTCATTAGGGTATCTGTAAATCAACATGAGCCATCCAACCATAGCCTAGTTCTACATGCTTCTTGTGACGTTGAAATGATTCTATAGAAATGCAGCGACCTCCAGTGATGGGGAACCTAGTGCTCAGCTATTTCAGCATGTTTATGATCAAATAGCTACATATACACTCACAACATCATACTAATACTGTGTTTGACCCCCTTTCGCCTTCAGAACTGCCTTAATTCTACGTGGAATTGATTCAACAACGTGCTGAAAGCATTCTTTAGAAATTTTGGCCCATATTGATAGGATAGCATCTTGCAGTTGATGGAGATTTGTGGGATGCACATCCAGGGCACGAAGCTCCCATTCCACCACATCCCAAAGATCTAATGGGTTGAGATCTGGTGAGTGTGGGGGCCATTTTAGTACAGTGAACTCATTGTCATGTTCAAGAAACCAATTTGAAATGATTCAAGCTTTGTGACATGTTGCATTATCCTGCTGGAAGTAGCCATCAGAGGATGGGTACATGGTGGCCATAAAGGGATGGACATGCTCAGAAACAATGCTCAGGTAGGCCGTGGCATATAAACGATGCCCAATTGGCACTAAGGGGCCTAAAGTGTGCCAAGAAAACATCCCCCACACCATTACACCACCACCACCAGCCTGCACAGTGGTAACAAGGCATGATGGATGCATGTTCTCATTCTGTTTACGCCAAATTCTGACTCTACCATCTGAATGTCTCAACAGAAATCGAGACTCATCAGACCAGGCAACATTTTTCCAGTCTACAACTGTCCAATTTTGGTGAGCTCTGGCAAATTGTAGCCTCTTTTTCCTATTTGTAGTGGAGATTAGTGGTACCTGGTGGGGTCTTCTGCTGTTGTAGCCCATCCGCCTCAAGGTTGTGCGTGTTGTGGCTTCACAAATGCTTTGCTGCATACCTCGGTTGTAATGTGTGGTTATTTCAGTCTAAGTTGCTCTTCTATCAGCTTGAAGCAGTCGGCCCATTCTCCTCTAACAAGGAATTTTCGCCCACAGGACTGCCGCATACTGGATGTTTTTCCCTTTTCACAACATTCTTTGTAAACCCTAGAAATGGTTGTGCGGGAAAATCCCAGTAACTGAGCAGATTGTGAAATACTCAGACTGGCCCGTCTGGCACCAACAACCATGCCACGCTCAAAATTGCTTAAATCACCTTTCTTTCCCATTCTGACATTCAGTTTGGAGTTCAGGAGATTGTCTTGACCAGACACACACCCCTAATTGCATTGAAGCAACTGCCATGTGATTGGTTGAGTAGATAATTGCATTAATGAGAAATTGAACGGGTGTCCCTAATAATCCTTTAGGTGAGTGTAGAATGTAACATTGATCTAAGAACCAAGTAGACATTGAACTCTCTGGAATGTGCTGTGTATCAATTCTGAAGCTATTTAGTGGGTAAAGTTTGCAGGGAGGTTACCTGGGAGAAACCTTTTCTGGAACTAAAACTAACACTGGCTGTATAGCTGGAACTACAACTAACTTTGGCTACAAAGCGAGAACTGCAACTTACACTGGTTGTATAGCTGAAACTACAACTATCACTGGCTACATACCTGGAACTACAACTATCACAGGGTTGCCAACATTGGGACTTTGGCTGGCGTGAGACTCAGGAAAATTTCAGTGCGTGCACGCGTGCGGAGAACACTTTTGGTAACCTTAACCCTAATTTTAGAAATGTCAGTCCTTGTTAACTTAATATAAACCCTGATTAATGCAAAAAAAACAACTAATAGAATGGAAACGCTTTGTATTTTTTGACGCTGAAAGCATGAGAGTCACGCCAGATGCGTGAGAGTCGGCAACCCTGCTATTACTGGCTACATACCTGGAACTACAACTATCACTGGCTACATACCTGGAACTACAACTAACACTGGCTACTGTACATAGCTGGAACTACAACTAACACTGGCTACTGTACATAGCTTGAACTACAACTATCACTGGCTACATACCTGGAACTAAAACTCACACTGGCTACTGTAACATACCTGGAACTACAACTATCACTGGCTACTGTACATACCTGGAACTACAACTAACACTGGCTATATACCTGGAACTACAACTAAAACTGGCTACTGTACATACCTGGAACTACAACTAACACTGGCTATATACCTGGAACTACAACTAACACTGGCTATATACCTGGAACTACAACTAACACTGGCTATATACCTGGAACTACAACTAAAACTGGCTACTGTACATACCTGGAACTACAACTAACACTGGCTACATACCTGGAACTACAACTAACACTGGCTACATACCTGGAACTACAACTAACACTGGCTACATACCTGGAACTACAACTAACACTGGCTACATACCTGGAACCAGAGCCATATATATAGAGAGTTTGGCCAACTAAATGGTTCTCTAAAAATGGTCATTGTAGTGAGTGACCACGTCGCCTAATAAGTCTCTGAGCAGTGTTTAGCTTTTCTCTTCATTCTCCCGAGTCCTGACATAACCTTTCGTAGTTCATCCATCGCCGAGGACAGGTTAAACTTACTTAATGGCTAAAATTCAAACTGTAACTACTGCTGCAATGTAATGTACTGCATTGTTAGGCTAATATTATTATTAATAGACATCGATAAACCCTTCCCATATTGTAGCCTAAAAAAACATTAATTTCACAAACAGCTCCCTCACTTTTCGCCTTTCTGGTTCACGGGGGAACTTGTAATTTTCTTCACCGCTTCCCGGTCTATCATTGCAGCCAAACGTGCCACAGTTGTGCATTTTTTCATTGATTTATGGAATTTTAAAATTAATTTATTACATTTTTCCACTATTTGCTTCACTATGTCAATGGGAATCAGCTGAATGTTGGGCTCCAACATGGAGTACGCGAAACACGTGACCACCTCGAAACCAATCGCATAACGGGATAGCTCAGAACACTCGATACCCTAGTTAGCCATACTCTCTCCATATATGGCTCTGCCTGGAACTAAAACTATCACTGGCTACATACTTGGAACTACAACTAACACTGGCTACTGTATATACCTGGAACTACAACTATCACTGGCTACATACCTGGAACTACAAGTTTCACTGGCTATATAGATGGAACTACAACTATAGCCGCTTTCCGACCACAGGGATTTTTGCCGTTCCTAGAACATAACGTTCCTATAACCCTTTTTTTCTTGTGTTCCGATAGAAGAAATTGCGGGATTATTTAGTTCCTCGCACCACCGCTCCTATAACCTTTTTAGCTCCTCCAGAGCAGGGTCTTTCCATTTTCCCTTTTCCTAGGTCCACGTTGATTGGTCCAACTTATAAATTACGCCGGTCACTTCGTTTGTCGGTTGTGTATAATGCTACATATTATGCTGGAGCCTTCGTCTTTTGTGTTTCTTTGTTAAGTAGCTACTCAATTTCTATGACTCCAGTCTAGTTTTTAAACGCCCCGGTTCGAACTCCGGTATTAGGACATTATCAACACAACATATTCTTTTTATAAAATTGTATTGGATGTCGTTTTCAGCCTTGAAATTTGAAGGAACAGCAAGCCGCGGTAGGAACCCAGCACTACTTGGGCTGAAAACAACCAGATCATTCGCATACATAAGATGATTTACACACTTATCTCCAATCAAACACCCACTGTTACAAACATTAAACTGTGAAATGTTGTATGTAGCGCTACACTAAAGTCTAGTGACGACGCTATAAAAGCCTGTTGCGGTGCTTGCGTCACTCCTTTATCCCTCCTACCAGTTCCTATGGCCACTTGACCAGTGCGAATGCAAAGAGCAAAACCGGTTTTGGGGGAGAGTAGTTAGTAGAACTGTTTAGAAGTGGACTGTTCCTATAACTACGTTCCTGTAACTACTTGGTCGGAAA
>JACXGM010021465.1:0-11570 GCA_016801145.1 Umbra pygmaea
TTTTTCATTCCTTTCGTTCGAACACCCGTAAGCAGCACAAAAGTCCGGCATCATCCATGCGTTATACAGGCGAGCAGAAATAATTAGCTACTGTGCATGTCATAACAAGCGCAACCTACAGAACCCCGTTGTAAAATGGCGGCGGTTTTGACGTATGCTTAGAAGCCCAAAGCGACATCTAATGTAGATATCTATGGTACTGATACAGCTGTAGCACTGGAGCTAGTTAGCAGGCTAGTAGTTGTTGTACTGATACAGCTGTAGCACTGGAGCTAGTTAGCAGGCTAGTAGTTGTTGTACTGATACAGCTGTAGCACTGGAGCTAGCTAGCAGGCTAGTAGTTGTTGTACTGATACAGCTGTAGCACTGGAGCTAGTTAGCAGGCTAGTAGTTGTTGTACTGATACAGCTGTAGCACTGGAGCTAGCTAGCAGGCTAGTAGTTGTTGTACTGATACAGCTGTAGCACTGGAGCTAGTTAGCAGGCTAGTAGTTGTTTTACTGATACAGCTGTAGCACTGGAGCTAGTTAGCAGGCTATTAGTTGTTGTACTGATACAGCTGTAGCACTGTACCTAGTTAGCAGGCTAGTAGTTGTTGTATTGATACAGCTGTAGCACTGTAGCTAGTTAGCAGGCTAGTAGTTGTTGAACTGATACAGCTGTAGCACTGCAGCTAGCTAGCAGGCTAGTAGTTGTTGCTTTTCTAACTGAAATTATTTCATGCCAGTGACATCTTACCCATATCATTTCAGTGTTAAATTGTAGTTCAGGCTACATTATTTTAATGTATATAAAGACAACACATACTTCAGTGCCATGTGCTGTGTTTCGGGAGGTCAGCGTCCGTGGGGATCAAAGTTGAAATTATTTTAACTTTAGTTCACTTTGCAAGTCATTCTCAAAGGTCTCCGGCATAAAATGCTGGCTACATACAGGTAGTTGCTAGTATTTACTTTGTGGTCTATTTACGCCATATTTTGGGTTTTGAATAACTGACAACCACTCTTGACATTGGTCAGTATCCCACTCTGGGAAAAAGATTATATGAAATGCCTTTTGTCTTTGCATCCTTGACAAAAGCACATCTGAAAACGCAACAAGATCTAGGCATCGTCATTTTTCAGTAATATATTTCTCACGGATAAGAATCAGAACAATGGTTACTGAGACACCGGAAAAAAAACAGAGACAAAACCATGCCCATCTCCTTCAGACCTGCCTCTGTACATTGGTCAAACTCGTAAAGCACTATGGACATTGACAAAGCACTATGGACATTGACAAAGCACTCTGGACATTGACAAAGCACTCTGGACATTGACAAAGCACTCTGGACATTGACAAAGCACTCTGGACATTGACAAAGCGCTATGGACATTGACAAAGCACTCTGGACATTGACAAAGCACTCTGGACATTGACAAAGCACTCTGGACATTGACAAAGCGCTATGGACATTGACAAAGCACTCTGGACATTGACAAAGCACTCTGGACATTGACAAAGCACTCTGGACATTGTAGGATTCTCACAATAAAATGACTCTATTTCCTGGTGGTTTTTCCTCTGTGTATTTGTGGTGGATTGGAAAAACTCCAAAACATTTGAATTAGTAGCGATATGACTTAGTTGTGGGTGAGTAGTGGAGAGCCCCTGTGGAATTTTCCTTTAATGTTATAAGAGATATACTGCACATTGCGTCCTTTTGGCTAACGGTCAGAGCATCAACCAATAAGGTTTCTAGATCAAATCTCAGAGCCAACAAGCTACAAAATTATGTGTTATTCTGACTTTGAGCATAATCATATAATAATGTGTTATTTTGACTTTGAGCATAATCATTATAATAAATATATAATAATGTGTTATTCTGACTTTAAGCATAATCGTTATAATAAATATAAAATAATGTGTTATTCTGACTTTGAGCATAATCGTTATAATAAATATAAAATAATGTGTTATTCTGACCTTGAGCATAACCGTTACCTATTTGCTTCAGGCTCAACATACAAAAAATCTTCTGATTGATTCGATATTGGGATATGTAATAAACACAGATCTAATTATACATGTTGTATATATATATATAGGACAAATATAGACCTTTACTGGTTAGTTGACATCGGATTTGAGCAGCTAGAAAAGACGATACGATTGCAGCATTTATAAGCCACTTATGAATTTACACAGAGCAATATAGTCAGGCAGGTTTCAGGCACTCAAATCTGCTGTTATCTGCGCTTTATAATTCTAAGGAAATGTTGTCAGGCTTTCTATGGCCTTGGTTGGTTATTTCTCATCCCATTATAGTCTAGCAGCTTTCAGCCTCTTAAGGTTGCACCTGGCTAGAACCTCCCCTAGCTTCAGACTGCAGTTTAAGAGCTGCTCTCAGCATTGCAGCTAATGTACTGTAGCACAGTCAATACCTTTCTGTACCATTGTTGTGAGAAAAGACATGGAGGCAAAAAAGAAGAGGACAAGAAAAGACTTAAAAAGAAAGACTTAAACATAGCAGCAATGGACATGAGGAGAGCAGCATTATTCTGCCTCAAGCCTGGAAACATATTCAAGACAGTTCAATCTCAAAAGCTTTATTTCAAGGATTACATACTTCATTTCCTTTCAGAGGGAGGAGTGTATAGTCAGCCACACTTGGTCAGCCTGCAGTGCAGAATAAAACCGATATTTGAAAAAGGTGCAATATATTTTTTAGTTATAAGATCAGGCAGTCAGTAGAAATGGCCTGAATGGCCTGAATACAGAGACATTTTTATAACCCTTTATTTTTAGAGATAAAAATATATAACATCCACTTCAGTCTGAGCTGCTGCCTCCAGTGCAGATAAACGTCTGCAGCTATGGTTTGCATTAAGACCAATATTCTTTCAGTCTCTTCACTTTCACTAATTTCCTGTCCATAAAAACACTTAAAAATATATCTTCATGACTATAATAGATAATATATCTTACAGTGACTTATAAGTTGCTACCAATGAATGTGGCTTCATGTGTGAAGAGAGAGACAATTAACCAGAGGTTAAAGGTCACAGTGATGGCTGATGAAGGGGCAGAGGCCACAAAGCAGATGGCACAGTGGTAAATTACATCTAACATATGGAGAATCTTTTCAGTGGCAATTTTAAATTGAGGAATAGCAAGATGGTGGTGTATACTTGACCGCATCAAGATGGTGGTGTATACTTGATCGCATCAAGATGGTGGTGTATACTTGATCGCATCAAGATGGTGGTGTATACTTGACCGCATCAAGATGGTGGTGTATACTTGACCGCATCAAGATGGTGGTGAATACTTGACCGCATCAAGCATGCGAAGGATGTCTCAATGCAGAGCAAGACATTTTGGATTTAACTTTAGACGGCAGGTCCCGGGGGACAATGTGGTTACTAAATGAGCAGTCAAATCAAATACAAAGCTATCTTATTTCCTTATCTTTTGGCATACTACAACACATTCATATCCATGGAATTAAGAAAATCATACATGATTGAATCAAGCTATACAATATTATACTGACATGGTACAGTGATTCTCACTTATTGTTTGAAATATGTGAATTTATAATTTCAACCCCAATTTGCCCATCTCTTCTCCTGTCAACAGGCTGCACCATAGAAAATAGCTTAATTGGTCTTTTTATCTCATTGTAACCCACATAATTTTGAATATGAATTGATTGCATGCCTGCGCCAACAACTGAGCTGAATGTCAACAAGCAACACCATCAATAGAGCTTTGTGCATCCAAAATGTCACCCACATTTCATATATACTTCACTTCGTTTGACCAGAGCTCCAAACATCAAACTCAGAAGTGCACTAAAATGAAAACAGGGTGTCCTATTTTGGACATAGCCCTGGATGTCAGCGAGCAAAACCATAAACAATGGCCTAATTATTTTTCAGTATAGCTACTTACCTGGAGAGTAGATGGGTCAGTAGTTTTCAATGACAGCAGCATCCACCCTGTCGCTGCTGAGTGGCATTCACATTCACCACCCCGAGCAGAAACTCAACTGAAAAGGCTGATAGGAATTGTAAAGCTCATAGCTAGAGCAATAGACTCTTTTGCTAACTGATGAAAATGCTTTTTGCACTAAGTCCGCCCAAAAAAAACCAGGATAATGAAACTAATTTACAATAAACCCCCCCACACACCCCAACTAGAAATTTGAAAAAAATTGTTGAAAGTTGCTTGTTGTCACTAAAATAAATTATATCATGATTTTTATCTTACAAACAATTGGTTTGCCGACTGCTATAAAACGATTAGCATCTTCCAGCTAAAGTCTACAAATGTGTTTTCTTATTAACTGCACTACTTTTGCAGTAGTGGGTATTTCATAACTCAATATAAACATAACTATATGCATTTAGAAGTGAATTCCACCATATTTCTGTGTTAATATACCTTTTCTTTGAGTATCTGTATTTGAATGATTCATTATTAGGAAGGAGCCTGGTGTTAAGCAAGGAAGAGGACCTTAATTAGAAAGAGGATTTACTGGTAACATTTAAAAAACAATAAAACAATGAGTGTGTAATTGTAACTCCTCAAATATAAAATCATTATTTTAGGCTTTCAAATACAACTCTGATAAGAAAACAACTGCAGAGAACAGTGGAATGGCTGCACACTGACACTACCACTGTCAAAGTCAAAGTCATTTATTTATCATAAAGATAAATCATACTGACCATGAGGTCCTCTTGTGCCAGTTCAAACAGCTCCTTGTCTGACACTGGCACCTTCCAAAGTCCTTACTCACATGAAGGCAATACGCATCAAAGATCTCAATCACCAGAATTCTGAACACCTGCCCTACTCATTTATGCTGGCAAAATCTGACATCCCTGCCATCTTCAAGGGGACACTTCCCTTGGAAGGGTGACTGTGAAGGGGACAACAGCTATCCATTAGAGACATGGCAAAAACGCAGTGTAATTCAATGAACATTCGGCATACTGAAAATGTCCTCAAAAAGTCACAGCATTCTTTGTGGCTTGTTCTGTTTTACACAATATTTCCATCAATCATGGATGTGTTGACATAAATGGGGATATACTAGAGGACTTAAGGAGACGAAATGTTGAAATGCATGTGCTGTTGCCACTTAACCCAAATGCCCCAGCAGCAGAATTTCTTTAATTCCATTTTGTAAAAAAGAAAATCAATAGCAATCCGCCATTATAATAGCAATCCGCCATCGAACAAGCACGCCTGCTCTTAAAGGCAATGGGAGATTACGCTGTGATTGGTTTATTGCATGTTACGCCAAAACCACACCTATGACTAATGTAGCTACTTCAGACCTGCCCATTTTAGATTTGCGTCGGGCGCAAGAGTAATTTCTCCCACCGGTATAATAGCAACAGCGCCCAAGATCCGCCCACAAAGTCACTTGCGTTTTGCGTTTGATACTTGCGTTTCAGATTGTTAAAACAGGGCCCCTTGCCTCCTAATGTTCAGGCTCTGTGGGGCCATATGAACCTCACCGTGCCATAATGAACATCCTCCTAATTAGTGGAAACTGCAAAACATCACATTCTAGCAAAATGTAAAACACTATTGCTACAAAACACAAAGTTCTGAGAGCTGGAAACTGGAAAAATGGTTATAGACAGTTACAGTTAAAAATGATTAGCAATAATAACTGTAACCTATTTTTACATTAAAGAACACAACCATGTAATGTGAACTCCATCTACAACTAATGACAACTTATAAACTATAGTAAGTCAACACATCCGCCAGACTCTCAAATCCAGTGTAATGTTAACTAAATAAAACAGTAACGTTACATTATCAACAATAAACCTGTAACCCTTTTGCAGCCAACATTAATAATTAACGTGGTGGCAGCCAGCATTATGTAAATGATTACGTTAATCAACTACCACTTTGTTGGCAAGCAAACAAACGCTCATTCATCTTTTCATAATATCTAGCGAACAACAAGTCGGAGTGAAACTAACATTAGTCGTAGCTAAATCTACGTATGGGAGATTCTGAGGCTAACAAGGCACCACCTTCCGTTAGCATTCCATAGATTCCCATTAATTTTGGCATCAGTTTGACAGCGAATAAATTTACATCTGAAGCAGTAAAACTCTAACTCTATTTGTCCATTGTTTATTTCTAAAGAAACACAACAATGTGTAGGTAATTATTACCTTGTATCTCACGTTATTGCCCTGTAGCAGCCGTTTTTGTAAAAAAATAGGCTAATGATTGTGTCAACCACACAACTTTCTGTCGCACAGTAGGCAAGCTTCAGAATGATTCAGATTTCTCTTGGCACAGCTACCAGAAGACTTACAACTTTCAGACAGGTTGCTCACGTCACATCTACGTCGTCAAGCTTAGTTTGAGGCTGCGCAGTATGCTCAGCCACCACCGGAAAAGTGCTTCTAATTGACTTCACTGGTCTCCTTCGAAGACTATAATGTCGCTGTGTCCATTTTATTTACTGTCTATGGTTAGATGGCAAATGCTAAGCTATCAGGTTGCGTTTCAGGTGCCTGGTAAAATTAGATGTGGTTGAGCCAGAATTCTGAATGCAAAATACCACATATTTTGCATTCAGCACTTCTTTTGTTTGGGCTTTTTTGTATGATGTTTATAAAGCCAAAGCTTATGATGATTAGCACAGCAGCTGCTGGTGCGGTTGACATGTTTGTTGTCCTCTCAGTTGTGGCTGCGTGCAGCAGATACCCACTCAAATGTTACATTGTTAGATTATAGGTTAGGGAGGGGAATAACATTCAGCTCATCAGACGATTCCTTAAAATAAAGGTTGTTCAAGTAGGGTTGCCACCCGTCCTGTAAAATATGGATTTGTCCCGTATTTGACACTTAAATCTTGCGTTCCATTTTGAATCAATACGGGGTGCGATTTGTCCCGTATTTTCATAAACATCCCATACACCAGAGATTTTCAACCCATGTGCACTTGTGTGCCATGAGGACTCCCCAAGTGTGCCATGAAATTTTTCCAAATCTGTTGTTTTTTTAGGGTGCAATTCATGCAGCGCTTAGTTAATAACGCTCTTTTGCTCTCCCGTGAGGATTGCCCAAGCTGTTGTGCTGGAGGTTAAATGCCTCACATCACCAGCTCAGAATCAGATCATGTTCAGCCTCTGATCTGATTGGACAATGAAGCAATTAAGGTGTCACATGCAAGTGGACACATTTATGCCTCTGAAATCCGCATCTGTTTCCAAATGTCAAGCAACATCCATATAAACCCACTGTCATACTATCGGAGCCCTGGGCGCCCTCTCCTGACGCGTCAGGGATCCGACGGTCGAGTTCCCCTGTCTACTGATACCACTGCACACGGTTCACTCCACAGCTTTCTCATTAGTACTAACGTCTTACACCTGTCCCTTCCTTTCCAGATATAAGGACTACCGGGGTATGAGAGAGCTGTGGGTTGTTTCCTGTATATGTACAAGAGTCCCTGTTGAACACACTCTTGCCATTCATAGATGGACTATTAGTACTTGTATTATGTGAGACGCTGTTGTGTTTAATTATTTAACTACTTAAGGATCGCCACCTAATTGTCAAATTCTCCCTAAAAAAACATACCCAAAGTTCAAGAAATTCAAATCATGTTGCTAAGGGGCTGGCCACATATGTCTAACATTTTAGAATGATTCAGTGAACAGCCAATGAGCTGTAGCTTTGTTTGTAAAACTATATTTTAAGAAAAAATGCACCGTGATGACATTTACATCTGGGTCCTGAGACGAACTACACATTTCTTTCGTAAATTATCTCTGTCAATCTTCAGTTAAAATTGTTAATTTTGCACATATTTAAGATCTCTGTTTCATAAGGATGACGTATATGCCGAAATTGCTGAGCTTTTGGACACTTTTCACATCCGTCTTGTGTTCAGAAGTGCAGGCCCGCAGTTCAAATACACTAAGTTTTTCATTTATTCATGAATACATTCAGTAATGGTCCGGTCAAGAAATTGCAATTTTCACAGAACAAGATGGATTTTACCTGGGAAACTTATGCTTTATGTCATTACTGGGACCCTTTGATGACCAAAAAGACTTGTTCAACTTGCATTTGATGGAGATTTGTGGGATGCACATCCAGGGCACGAAGCTCCCGTTCCACCACATCCCAAAGATGCTCTATTGGGTTGAGATCTGGTGACTGTGGGGGCCATTTTAGTACAGTGAAAACATGTTCAAGAAACCAATTTTAAATGATTTGAGCTTTGTGACATGATGCATTATCCTGCTGGAAGTAGCCATCAGAGGATGGGTACATGGTGGCCACAAAGGGATGGACATTGTCAGAAACAATGCTCAGGTAGGCCGTGGCATTTAAACACTGCCCAATTGGCACTAAGGGCCCTAAAGTGTGCCAAGAAAACATCCCCCACACCATCACATCACCACCACCAGCCTGCACAGTGGAAACAAGGCATGATGGATCCATGTTTTCATTCTGTTTACGCCAAATTCTGACTCTACCATCTGAATGTCACAACAGAAATTGAGACTCATCAGACCAGGCAATATTTTTCCAGTCTTCAACTGTCCAATTTTGGTGTGCTCTTGCAAATTGTAGCCTCTTTTTCCTATTTGTAGTGGAGATGAGTGGTACCCGGTGGGGTCTTCTGCTTTTGTAGCCCATCCGCCTCAAGGTTGTGCGTGTTGTGGCTCCACAACTGCTTTGCTGCATACCTCGGTTGTAACGAGTGGTTATTTCAGTCAAAGTTGCCCTTCTATCAGCTTAAAGCAGTCGGTCCATTCTCCTCTGACCTCTAGCATCAAAAAAGCATTTTCGCCCACAGGACTGCCGCATACTGGATGTTTTTCCAGTATGCGGAAAAACTCAGACCGGCCTGTCTGGCACCAACAACCATGCCACGCTCAAAATTGCTTAAATCACCTTTCTTTTCCATTCTGACATTCAGTTTGAAGTTCAGGAGATTGTCTTGACCAGGACCACACCCCTAAATGCATTGAAGCAACTGCCATGTGATTGGTTGAGTAGATCATTGCATTAAGGAGAAATTGAACGGGTGTTCCTAATAATCCTTTAGGTGAGTGTATAACCTAAAAAATGAGCATGGTAGATGTTTCTAGTTGGCATTTTGATTTTATTTGAGTAGAAAAAAATAATTACTGTTTGCAATATGTGTAGTTGAAACTCACAGTCATAACGTTGTGAATTTTACAGCTACACTAAAACCGCAATTTCTTCTAGAACCCCAACATTCTATGCTTTAAGGATATGAGACATGTATATGTATAAGTTAAATATTGCATTTGTGAGCTTTGATTTTATTCCTTAATGTATTTTCTATGAAGTGAAAAAAACATTTTTGTTTTCAAAAATGCCTAGCTGACATTAAGTAGTGGTAACGTTGTGGATTTTATAGCTACACTAAAACCGAGATATTTGCTAGAATTCCAAGATTCTAAGCTTTAAGGCCATATAAGACATTTCTATGTAACCCAATATATGAGGGTGTTAGCCTTGTTTTTAGTTTGACATTACATTTAATTTGAGGCACATGTTCAAGGCACGTAGCTCATATTATGAGGGGAAATTATTCATTTTGTTCTAGCTACTATACAATGGAGACATTTGCGACATTCCTGAGTGTCTGAGCTTTCTATATATAACATGTATAACCTAAAAAATGTACTTGTAAACTGTGATTGAAGTCCAGTTTTTTTTTTGGGAGGGGGGAATCTCCGGCGGCCGGGATACTGCACGCTAACAGGTGAAAGTAGCGGATGCACTATACTTCCCGCTTGTACCTTATACCTTTTGTATACCCGTGTTTCTCTCTACTATTAAAGTACTCAGGTCTTTCTCCTGCATTTGACTCCAGTCTCCTTCCATATCAGTGACAGAACAACCCACCCTGCTACATGGAGTCAGCAGGCGGATCCGAACTCTCTGGGATTATTGCTACCCTCCACGACCATCACCAGACTCTGGAGTCGTTGAACAGCACCATGGACATTGTAGTCCAGGACCTACGACGCTTGTAGCAATGCCTGCCTGCCTCTGGAACAGAGACAGGTGCCACCGCACCTGCCGTCTCACACCCTCCTGTGCTGTCTACTCCTGCCACCACTGTTCATTTATCTCTCCCCCGAGAATACGATGGGAACACCTCCCAATGCCAGGGTTTTCTTCTCCAGCTGAGAATGTATTTTACAACGTCGTCCCGCTTGGCGTCCGACCGAGACAGAGTGGCTGCCTTGATATCTTGTCTAGGAGGGCGCACCTTGGAATGGGCCCAAGGAGGATACAACAGGGTTCCGTTCGGATCCCCAGAGCCTGCGTCTGGGCCAGTACCTATGGAATTAGGTAACACGGGTTTGAGGGGCAGAGTGGAGGGACCTGGGAGATCAAAACAATCTTTATTTCAGTCGCTGGGTGTTCCATCGTGGCCAGTCGTTCCGGTGCTGCAGCTGAGCAGCAGTCTGGGCCCAGCGTCTCCACGGCACGTGTCTCAACCCTCCAGCAGTGGCCGGGTCCTCAACAAAGCCTTCATGCAAACACAGAGGGAAATAATCTACTTGATCAGAGAAGGAGTTAAAAGAAATCCAGACTGTCCTGTCTGATATCAACAGCACAATGAGAGAATTTCAGAACAAATAGTATTATGTTTCTATACCTTTGTTGTTTTTCACAAGCGACGCATAACTTCCAAACACTGGCGTACAGCAGCAGCATTTGGCTCAAATGCCTGGGGATGGGGGTCAGGGTCGGGGGAAACAGCATTGTGTAGCACAGCACATACTATTACAATTTGGCCCACCTTTTTAGGAGTGTACAATAACATCTATCCAGTACTGTTGAGGCAGCGCCATCTGCCCTTAAACAGCCCCGATGGTTCGTCCACTATAGCGCGAGCCACTGCTTCGGGGGATATCCACTGTCCCCTGCAAGGATAGTGAAGGGGTTAAGACAATGAAGTACAGTAAAAATATGAAATTTCGATTAATCACACATACCTACAAGCCAGCCATCCCGCACAGCACTAGCCTCGAGTCTGCGCCCAACTCTGCTGTGTCTTAAATTTGGGTTGACCCAGGCCATCGAGCTGCTAAATTAGTGAGCAACATGTCTGCATCACAAATTATTTGGACATTGATCAAATGAAAATGCTTTCGATTATGAAAGCATTTTCATCCTCATTTTCTGTTTGCTTGTTCACCCACCGTATACAGAAACTTTATGTAATTATGCAAACCTATTACACCTAAACACGTCTGGCATATCCCGGCTAAGGGTTGACTGAGATCCCTGACTGTTGCCAGTTGCCAGAAATCAAGGACTTGAGGTGGGACTGGCACAGCGTGGTTTCTCCGAGTGCTCCCGAGGAAGTCGGGACCAGCTCAGAATTTTACTCCTTGTTTTTAAATCTCTACATAACCTAGCCCCGGTCTATCTCTCTGATCTTGTCCATCCTTACACCCCTTCCCGAAGCCTAAGATCTCTTGATCAAGCTTTGCTGGTAGTCCCCCGGGTTAGACTCAAGCGTAGAGGTGAGGA
>JACXGM010021466.1:0-17238 GCA_016801145.1 Umbra pygmaea
AAAAGTTGGTCAAATAAACCAACACGTTCGAAACAGTTATATCATTCATTTCTGAACTCATTGACAGAGTGCACTTTATTTTGTGACAAATTAATCCAAATATTTAAATGTGCTATATGTAAAACGGACAGCCAGCGTTAAAAAATGGGTACTCCCAGAATCGAAACTAATGTGACGAACAAGATCAGCGCAATCATGAAAAGCGAACTGTGTTTTACAGTCTAACCCCATTAACGGTCTATGGTCATGGAACCGTTTAGAAACATGTATTTTTTTTTTAGGTTGTCTGGAATCTCTATGATCTCGTTCGTTTGTTTGCTGCTTCCATGGCTGTAGCGCGCTGGGTTTGCGTTTTTACAGGTATGCCTGGCAATCCGTTCGTGCTGTCAAAATGGGCAGTTGATAACAACACACAGGCCAAAACATAAACATAAATTCTGTGTCGGAACATACTTTTCCAAAAGAAAAAATACTGACATTAGCATTGTTTTCAGAAAATATAGTATTTCAGCTTAACATGTTTCCTTAATATCTGATGAGGCATTGGCGTCATGTTTGGATTTGTTACAGTACATGTATTACATTATAGCACATTTATTGAATGGTGTTAAAATGTTGTTGTTTTTTTCAATTAATTATCACTAGAATTTTCAAATAAAATTATTTTCTGTTGAAAACCAGATTTTTCCTAAAAAATCTTTTTTGTCCCCAAAAATTCATCTGGGAAATGGGGGGGTCGTCTTATATTCAGGGTCGTCTTATATTCGGGTTTATACGGTATAACCTAAAATTTGGACTTGTGAACTGTGATTTTAGTCCAGTTTCTTTTTAGGGGGGAATCTTGCGCGGGCAGGATACTGATCCTTAATGAACATGATGAGCTTTCCATGTTACCACTGACATTGCTATCTATGTTGGTACAGTGGTTAATAGGCTGGTCTTTAATTTCAGTGGCCTGGTTCAATACCACATGCAACATTTAATAAAAAGATGTGTAAATGTACATTTCAATTAATTTGCAAATAAATCAAACAGTGAATATTTCCTTTGAGTAGTATTTTCCTATTACAAATATGGACTACCAGGTCTACATTATCTCCTGCTTGATTTATTAAGAAATCACTGGTTGGAGCTGTTCAATCCCCCCACAAAGTTTTTAAAGGGAGAACTCTTAATTTATTTACTGCAGGGTTCTTACAGTGACAAGAACCGTTCTTTGAAAAGTAATATTGATGTGAAATTATATGTATCCTTCAGTTGAAAGGGTGATTAAAGACTTAATGCACGTGTTGGTTTCTGTTGTGTAAATCTGAAGACAAATTAATTGTTTTGGCCAGTGGTGGATGTATCCCAGTTCCAGCAAACCTGAATCAACTTGTCTAATAATTATTAAGCGTTGGCTGCTTGATTCAGGTAAGCAGGTTCAGGGTCAAAACAATATTGTTAGATGGCAGGGGATCCCCAGGAGAGGTTTGGGAAACATTGAGCTACCTTCAAATTCTACAAATGTCATCTGAGTAAAACATCTACTGAAACAATCTAGAATGATAAATGTGTAGTGTTAAACTTACACAATTATATATTTGGATAATTTTAATATTACCAGAATCATATCAATGCAACTCTTTCTGATTCAAAATGTGAATATAATATAAACACTTTATTTATTATTATTATTTCTCCCATCCCAATTCCCACTGGCTTTGCAACTCCACAACTACTTGGACAGATGTGGGATGGTGAGGGACGCTCACATGTTTCATCCAACCACATAACACGAGCCACCGATTCTTTTCGCACTGCTCATCCAACACAGAACCCTTTAGTCAGATGTACAGGATGATTACGTTCACCAACTATACTTGCTTGATTGAATTAACAGGCGTCGATCTGCACACAGGTAGTCACTGGAGAGCGATGTGGCAACGTAGATAATTTGACCTTTATATCCCAAATCCTTTTTATATTCTAAATTTCTGCTACCTTGTGCTGGAGGTCCCGGGAAAGCATAAACACTTGCATTTGAGAAGACTTGGACCAAAGACCTTGCAGATAGAAGACCTTTGCTTTACCAATGCAGCACAGGACTTGTTCAAAAACTGAACTTACAATGTTTTGTCCTCATGTGACTGATTACAAGCCAATCAGAATTGTATACCGTTGTCACTCCCATCCTGTTTAAACATACCACCAATCCCAATGGCTCAAATTCTAACAAGGAAGTAAAAGATATTTGGACTTGTAAGGTGGGTAGTTGTAAGCTAGGCTAAAGCCCACGCGTGTTGTGTTCAGTACAACGATGGTGAATACAGCATAATTATCCGCAGAATGTCTGAGAAGGCTAGCAGGCTATCTGGGTCCAACAAACATGCCTCAAATTGTATTTAGCTTCAAATGACTCTTACTGAAAACCACTCATCCATGAAAATCGTTAGTTGTGTCCCAAATGTATACAAATTTGCTCTCTCCACATCTCTTCTCTAAGATCTGCATAACTGCGCTTCAGTTATGGAGAGGTGCTGAGAGGCAGCGTAGAAGCAACCATCCTGCAATGTTCAAGTTAAATCCTTAAAAATCTACTCACAAACTGTATTTGCTGTAAAAAGTATACCTACTTAAAATTTGAAGATGCCTATAAAGAAAAAAACAACTCAAGAGAAAACCAACACCGAAGAACAAGAAACTCTGCTGGAATCTGACCACGCTGAGGATACAGATGAGATGGAGGAAAATGGCAATGGTGAATCGGCCAAAGACATTGACCTTAACCCCATTAATGCTGATGTTATGAATGCAATCAAGGGGATGTGAAAACGAGTCTGAAATAATGGACAACATACTTTTGATAATCAAAGAAGTTACAGACAGAGTGAAGGTAGCAGAGGAACATATATCAGGGACAGAAGATTAAATCGTTCAACTTTGGGCTTGTACAAAAATTTGGGAAACTCAAGTAAAATTGCTGACAGAAAAAGCCGATGACACGGAGGCCCGAAATTGGAGGAACAATCTGAGGCTCGTGGGCTTCCAGAGAATGAAGAAGGGCGAGATGCATGTGGGATATGAGGAATGGCTTCCAACATTTCTAGTAATGGATGCTAGTGCCCCGCTGGCTTTGGAACGGGTACACAGAATTAACACCTCCACCAAGAACTTTCATTATAAAGTTCCTGAACTACAGGTAAAAAGAACAAGTTTTGAGAGAGGCTAAAGTTAAGGGCAAGCTTATATAAAAAGATCAACTTATTCGATTCTATCCAGATGTATTTGCAGAAATTCACAAGAAACAGAGGGCCTATGGTGAGTTGCAAAAACTACTCTGTGACAAGGGGATCAGCGAACACAGAATCATCTTTCCTTCGCGGCTTTTTCTCACACACAGGGAGAAATCCACGTTGTTTGACACCCCCGCTGAGGTGGAACGCTTCATAGAAGGATTGGATAAAAATTAAAGGTAGAGCTACAAGTGGAACATGTTGCTTGTTTAATGTTATTTGGACAGACTCTAAATGAATACTAGTTCATCCTAACTTGTGTTAGGACTGAGGTGTCCTTTTTTTCTTTTTGTACCCATGCGTGTCTTAGGATGGAACATGTATGGAGCTGCAAATTTGACATGTGATACACTGGTTCTACAGTTCAAAACAAGAGTAGAAGTAGACTAGCAGTGTTATGGGTTGTGCTAAATTGAAAGAGGGATTTCCAGCACCTGCTTGTTACTCACAGGTGTGTGGACCAACCAACTCCAAATAAGAAGTGAACAGCTAGGGGGGAGGGAACAATCCACTACGGATAGGGAGGGATTTCATGGGATTCAAGTTGAGGTCATATTTATGTGTGATGTCTCTTTCTGTGTTTGTTTAGATTTGTATATTCTCTTTATGCTTCTCAATGCTTACTGATTATGATACAAGAAAAGTTTTTGGTCGAAGCTTATCATCCATAAAATGGGATGTCTGAGACGGGAAAGGTTAAATACCTTACATGGAATTGTAGGGGTATGGGTAATGTTAAAGAAGTTAAGCCAGTAATGGGAGCAAGTAATGGACAGAATCAAACAATTGCAGGCAAAAGTAGTTTTCTTACAGGAAACCCATTTGATGGCAGGAGATACAGTTAAAATACAGAGGAGATTGCCGGATCACTGTGCTGTAGTTGATATACTTAATATGCAAGAGAGGTAATGATTCCAATTCATGAATCCATTCCTATGCAGGTTGACAAAATAACTAAGGATGCAGTGGGTAGATTTATATTGTTCAAGGATATCTTTTCTCAGATAAAATCAATTTAATAAGTGTATATGGCCCTAATGATGACAACTTTAATTTTTACAATGATTTATTTCTTCTTATCTCTAACTTGTCAGGGCAATGTTTCATAGCAGGTGATATGAAATGCACTTTGGACCAAGTGAAAGATCGTTCAACAGGCATTGACAATACACATACCAAATCAACATTCACCAGTTCATGAAGAATTTATTTCTGCTGGATATTTGGAGACATCTTAACTATAACTCAATGGCTTATTCATGCTACTCTAGTACTCACCAAACATACTCACGTATTGATTATTTTTTAATATCTGCATTATTCTTTCCCAGGATTTCTGATTGTCAGTACCATGCAGCAGTAGCATTAATGTAAATAAAAACATGGTGAGTGACCCCCCTAAACGGTGTCTTCAGACAGGATGGCTTCAGGACCCATTATTCACAGAGTTTCTAGGTAAACAAATAGACCTATACTTGAAACTAACTCATCTGAAACTTCAGCATTTATAAGATGGGAAGCATTTAATGCATTCATTGGAGGTCAAATTTTTGGCTTTTGTGTTCAAAAGAAAAACAATCTAGACCGGAAATGGAACAGTTAGATGGACAGATGACTCAATTGGATAAAGATATACTGTACATCATAACACAACTGATAATGCAGATGATCATAATAAACTACTGCTATTAAGGGCCCAATACAATGAAATTTCAGGAAGTAGAGCAGCTGCAAAATTAACAAAACATTTTATGAACAAGGAGAAAAGCAGGAAGACTACTTGCATGGCAGATCAAACATTTTCAGATACAGTTCTTAAGAGTCTTAACCTAATACAGATTTCTAAAGAAGATAAAATTAACCTAGATATTATCGAAAGAAATATTAGAAGCTATTGATGCGATGACAGCAGGGAAAACAGCAGGGCGAAATGGCCTTCCCTATAAAAATTAAAGGCAAACTGCTAATTCCCCTTTGGGAAATTATGCTGGAGGCTTTTCAGGAAGGCTTTCTCCCTACATCATTGAGGGGACTACTATTACTACCAAAACCAGGGGAAACTAACACAAGATGTGGAAACATGCATCCAATAAGTCTCTTCAACTCAGACACAAAGATCTCATGTAAGGTTTTGGCTAAGCCAGGAAATTATACTACTTGAGCTGATAGGTGAGGACCAAAATGGTTTCATACAACGTAGGCAGGGATGTCATAATGTTAGAAGGCTTCTCAACATTCTACATAACCAGAGGGGCGAACAAGATACCGCCATCCTAACACTGGATGCCGAAAATGCCTTTGATAGGGTAGAATGGCCCTATTTATTTGAACTACTGACATGGTTTGGTTTTAAGGAACAATTTTGCAAGTGGGTTAGGCTACATGATAACAATTCTGTAGCTGAGGTGCTAATGAATAATATGGTATCCAAACCATTCACCATTTCAAAAGCCTCTCGACAAGGATTACCTCTCTCTCCTGTCCTTTTTGCAAACTCCATTGAGCCTTTTGCAATTGCAGTTAGGAAACACATGGCATTACAGGTATTACTGTTGGTCAAGTAGAACTCGATTCCTGCTTTACTAGAACTCACTAGTATGTTTGGAAAGATTTCTGGATACAAGATCAATAAGTCTAAAAGCATGCTTAGGTTACTGAATAAGGGAGATGGACAAGAGTCCAACCAGGGTACATGTTTAATGCAACTGATTGCTTTACATATCTGGGCATAAAAATTGTACCAACCCTTGAGAGTATTAAGTATTAGCTATGTCTTTTATATATCTTTTAGAATATATTTCTAATTCCATTGAAAGATGGACATATCCTTAATAGCTTGTATAAATATTTTTCAAATAAATATTCTGCCAAAAATCTTATACCTATTTCAAAATATCCCTTTGGAGCCTCCTAAACAAATTTTTCTAAGAATTAATTAACTATTCACTAATTTCATATGAAACAACAGACATCTTAGACTCTGCCTTTCATTTCTGTATTTACCATATGATAGATGGAGGGATTAAAGGTCAATCCCGGTGAAAAAAATGAACCTAGTGTTACCGAGTCGACCGTTGGATATCCTGGGATATGTTTTCATGCTAATCGAATGTGCCCAGTTTTAATGTGATCTGATTATTACTTTATAATGCTACTTGTGAGGGCATGAATAAAGTAAAAAGAAATTGCTATTTTATACCACTAACAAGGCTCAAAATAGCACCACACGTCCACGGTAGCATAATGAGGGTCCCTACATGCAAACCGAAGTATTGAGAACTTTGTAAGTGTAGAGACAATTAATTAAAATTATAGTTTAAAAGACATGAACATTCACTTATACAGGCAGGCAACATCTTGGGAAAATAGACTAGACCGGTTGAACCATGAATGCCGTGCTACGTGGGCTGAACTGTGAGAAAATTGTGTTTGATTTTAGTTTGCATCGCCAGCTGTAAATGTCTTGCTCATTGATCTGCATGAATGACCGAAAAACCTCTAGCCATGAGAGATTCCATGTCACAGTTCAGCTCACGTAACATGCAGTTCGTGGTTTCTCAAAGGACCACTGACAATAAGGTCTCACAGGAACCGAATATCGGAAGGCAGTACCAATTTGGAGAGGTTCATGTTTAAGAGTGAAGACAGTACCAGTTTGGAGAGGTTCATGTTTAAGAGTGAAGGCAGTACCAGTTTGGAGAGGTTCATGTTTAAGAGTGAAGGCAGTACCAGTTTGGAGAGGTTCATGTCGCGCAGGACCCTCATCACCACCATCTTCTCAGGCTCAGCCGGGTTGGACCTCTTCACTGAACCCAGGGTTCTCAACACGGAGAGGATGTTCCTGAGCCCAAAGTCGTAGTGCACCTTAACAAGAGTGTGAGGAGACGTTACATTACGGATGATGAGTGTATAGTGGTTTCCTTGATAAGAGTGTGAGGAGACGTTACATTACGGATGATGAGTGCATAGTCGGTTCCTTGACAAGAGTGTGAGGGGACGTTACATTAGGGATGATGAGGGTACACTGGTTTCCTTGACAAGAGCGTGAGGAGACGTTACACTAGGGATGATGAGGGTATAGTGGTTTCCTTGACAAGAGCGTGAGGAGACGTTACATTAGGGATGATGAGGGTAGAGTGGTTTCCTTGACAAGAGCGTGAGGAGACGTTACATTAGGGATGATGAGGGTATAGTGGTTTCCTTGACAAGTGCGTGTGGTGAGTGCGCCTGCCTGTTTGGAGAGCTGCTCTTCACACAGCTTGTACAGGGTGTAGAACTTGCGGCTGAGGACCTGGTTGTCACGGAAACCGGCACTTGCAAGCTTCACTCTCATGATGATGGCTCTGTCTGGAACCATCATGGCCACTGTCCGGAACTGTATCTTCAGGTTCTCTGGTAGCTCCTGACGTCCAGCGTACCCAGGGTTCTGTATTTCCAGAAGCATTAAGACACAGGAACTTACTAAAAGTTAGGCTACAGACCACTAAATAATATCTCATCAATATTCCTCAGAGTTTGACAATTGTACCTCGACTGCGGTACAATAGAAGTAATATTTGCCAACCGTACCATGGTCAGAAAGATGCCAAACTCTCTGTCCATTTCAACCACGTCCCCGTCTGTAAAGATGAACTGTGTCTTCTTGTTCTTCTTACACTGCAGCACTACGTAGATCTGCTGGGCGGCCACTGACAGGACAGGTAGCTCAATGCGGTTGAACTCGTCGAAGCAGCCCCATGCGCCAGACTGAGCCAAACCTGACAATGACATCCTCTCTCCCATTTAAACCATGTACGCATTCTGCATAACTGCATAAGTTTTAGTTAGCGGTATTTGTGCCCAGGCTTTAGCAGTGTAGCTCCCATGGACAAGCGCCTTACCTTTATAGATGCGTCCAAGCCCTCTGTAGTCCATCTGGTCAGAGCAGTTAAAGACAACCACGTACTTTCCCAGGCAGCGGCCCATGTCCTTGGTGGTCTCGGTTTTCCCCGTCCCAGCCGGGCCTGCAGGGGCCCCGCCCATGCTCATCCCCAAGGCCTGGGACAAGGTGATGTAGCACCTAGAGGGGTGGACCTTCTGTACGTCATTAATCATGCTGCAGATTATGTCTTATGATCAACAAAATTCCCCAAAATAACAATGTCAAATAAGGATTTGTTCTCTTCAACAAATGTTCTGTAACCTGTCATTTACTTACATGTACAATTAACAGCAGCGATTACGGTATATTTTTAACAACACTAAGCCTAATCTCGGTTTAGGGAAATCTGCCTTTAATATCTCTTAATTAAACGATAACACAATGATACAAGCAGAAGCTTCAGAGTAGAACTCCATCTGTGTTATGACCTGTCAGTTAGAGGAGTAATGACCAGTCGGTCTGTACATCCAAGGTACTCGTTGCAGTAGCCAAACTCCACATCAGTGATCTGAATGATGCATCGATCTGTGTCCTCAATGAAGTAGAAGCGAGATTGCTTCTGCCACTCAAAGTCCAATGTCGATCGGATGTTCATTCGCACCTGTGTGATATTGGGATGTATATTTGTGAATAACCCATCAATAAGGTTTACATAATGTAAAGCATAGAGATACTTCATAATACTACAGTGTTCAAAAAAAATATCCTTTCATCAAATGCAGAAGAGTGTGAATGGGGTTAGTCAGAAGTCTCCAAAGAAGTCCTTCTGATAAAATGTGCATAGGATGCTCACCAGGTCTTCAAATATGTCCTTCTGGTGGACATGGATGGTGATCAGAGTTTCATACTTGGTGCGTTCATTCCTGGTCAAGTCTCGGGTAGTCATGTCAATTAACTCATTGAGGAGATCCATAAACTTCTTGTTTGTTGTTTGCATGAACTGTGTAATCACACCAAGTATCAAAGAGACACAAACATCATCCATCAAAAATGCACAACACTTTAACACAATCAATGTTAAAAAAAATATTTCCACATTTTCCTCCCTTCCCAATTCCTACTAACCCTGCCTTGTCGGCAGATCTCTTTAGATAGATCTATGCGATAGCGAGGGGTGTGCACATGGTAAATTCAACCACGTGTCTCCCAGCTGCCAATTCTTTTCACACTGTTCACCCAACATGGAAATCTTTATTCAGATCATGCACGGGATGATTACGTTTGCCATATTTACTTCCGCGATTGAATTTACAGGTGCCTGATCCCGACACAAAACGTTGCCAGGAGAGCAAGGTAACAATATATTGTAATAGAATCGGACTTATCTGACCCAAATTCCAGGAAGCGCTATGCCAATTTGTGTTGCCTCATGCAGGAGGTCCAGGGAAAGTCAGAGAACCAATATTCAGGCTTAAACCACTGACTATCATGACGCCAACTGTCCTGCAATGAAGCGACTTTGCCCACTATGCCAAGCGAACCCCAAACACGATCACATTTCATAAATAAAGCCACTTCTGGTAAAGATCTGAACTGTGCATTCCCATGTATAAACATACTCCACAGTAGAGGTGAATGTAGATTGCCCAATAGGCAACAATTTAGGCAACGTTAAAGTTATATAGATCACAAGCTAAATGAAGCTCTTCAAAAACTCTGGTATTTAACATCTATTTAACCAAGGTCTAGTTGAACACCCAAATTGTTCCCTTTAGACACAATTGCGTGAACAAAGCCGTACCTTTTTGTCCCTCTTGCTGAGAGTCAGGGCTTCCTCGGCATCCCTGGTCCATATCATCTGGATGCCCAGCAGACCCACCTGGGCTGGGAACACAGACTGGAATTCCACCATTTTCAGCCCAGGATCACTGATGGACAGGTAGGCCTTCCGGATAATGCTATGGATGGTGCTCCTCACTCTGTCTAACAACAGACCCAGCCAGGCTTCCACATTTCCCTGTGGGGCACCACAAGTCACTTCAGTTCAACACATGATCAGTTGATCTCTAACACACTGGTTCTCAACTCCGGTCCTGGGGACCCACTGTCCTGCATGATTTAGATGTCTCCCTGCTCCAACACCTACTTCTATGCTCATGTATACATGGTAGCCTCAGTGGTAAAGCTATCTTGGTGAGACATCTAAAACATGCAGGGCAGTGGGTCCTCAGGACCGGAGTTGAAAACCACTGCACATATAAAATAAAGTAGCTCATAACTAGGTTCAGAAATGAAAACAGAAATATTTTTTATAATAATAATAATAAATATTAGTGTAGACGGAAATAATATTTGTTTTTTTACTGAAAACGATCAGTCAAGCAGTGCCTGAAACCGTCAGTGTACATGTCTTAAAGTACCTGAGCTAAAACTGGTTCAGCCAAATCTACAGTTTCTCCCTCCTGGGACTGGAAACTCACAATCTGGTCGTAGTTCTTCTCACTGAAAACGACTCGGTCCACATTGTCAAAAAGACTCAACAGGTGAGCCTGTACACACAGAAGAGGGGACGTGGCTTTGTCATCGTAGTATATTGGTGACAAGGACATATTATAGAACTAGTTTGGTCAATACATTTGATTGACTTACAGTCGAAAATAACACTGAATGCTCAGAGACAAATATAGATAAGTCATTTTTGGTTTTGTCTGAAGCTCCAGCAGATCAGTCCAGTACCTGTATGGTGTGGGAGTCTGATGCCTGGCCCAGAATCTCCAGTAGGGCAGGATCAGACACGAAGAAAAAGCGTGGGAACACCAGCCTCTTCTTCTCCAGGTAGCCACTCAATGACTTCTGACAAACCTCTAACTGTTCCAGGAGGTGTGGCAGCAGTTGGTTCAACGTCTCGTCCCCCACACAGCACTGCACAACGCCTGGCACCTCGTGGGCACGCTGCATGATCTTTTGCCAGGACTTATCAATGTTCTGGAACCTCTTGGCTTCCTAAATGGGACAGAAGGTCATTTATGTGGATGCATTCTTATTTGCTTAGCTTGTGTTGGGTGTCAAGCCAAGGAGGTCATAGGTCATGAAGCGTTTGGTGCTCCAGATGTCACTGAATGGAATAAAGTCATAGAAATAGAGGTAGGTTCACATTGATTTGAAAGAGACATAATTGATATCCAAAACATAATATATTATGGAGTCATTGTTTTACTATATGGTCATTACTATTTTAACAAGTGCATTTTGATTGACCTAATCTTTTAAATTGTTTTGTAAGCTCAAATGTATAGTAAGTTTTATGACAGTTATAATATCAGTTATAATATGTGAGAAGTAGATTTTGCTCTCATAAGTTTGTCTTGTCGTCTTGCTGATTGGTCGTGCCATCTGACCTGAGGCAGCTGTTTAGCAATATCTCCTCCAACAAACACTGCCTCCAGGTAGATCCAGAGGTTTTGAACTGTCATCCACTTCTCGATGACCTCTGTTGTGTTGGACAGTTTCTGCACCCACAGCTGGATTGAAGGCTTAAACGGAGCATTGTACCTATGGAAGCAGACAAAATCAATGATCAACTTGAGGACATAAAATGTCTATCAAGAAGAGATGAATACCTAAAGATTAATGCCTACACCCTTAAAAGAAGAGGGTTCTTCAGTTGACTGTTTTTTGTATGGTTCCAGTAAGAACCCTTTGGTTACATATAGAAACATACATACAGAACTCTTTTGGTTACACATAGAAACATACATACTGAAACCTTTTGGTTCCATATAGAACATGCATAAAGAACCCTTTTTGGTTCCATATAGAACATACACACAGAACCCGTTTAATTCCAGAGGATGTGTGGTAAATACCTGTTGCTCATGAGTGAGGCCAGCACCATCAAACTGTCCTCCATGAGGGCCACCTTCTCTGCCATGTCAGAGCCCTTCAGAAGCAGTTCCCCCCGGGTCCTGAAGGAGGCGAAGGTGAGCGTGTGGCTGCTCCACTCTGCCACCACGTCTTTAAGTTTGGCCTCAATATCCATCTCCTTTACGGCACTGATGCAAACATCCTTATCAGAAAACACAACATTAGACTAGCTCTGTTGGTTTGTTCCGACAAACATCTCTTTTAAACGTCTCTGTTGACATTAGTACCTCAATGTCCTCTTTGTATTTGAGCAGCGGGGCCTCCATGATGTTTCTAAGGGCAAAGCTGTCAGACGTCCACTCAAACCTGTGCCCTGTGAGGTCACTCAGGCGGCTCCAGTGTCTGGGCATCAGGGCCTGTCGGTTAGAAAGAGTAAAAGGAATGAGTAGAGATACAGGACGAGTAGAGATACAGAGACGGTCTAACTAAGGGTAATGTTTCACCTTGTTCGCCATCATGTGAAGTAGAGGGCATGTCTCGTTGAAATCATCAATAGTCTTCTTCAGGTCACGAAATGCCTGCCATTCCTTCAACGCCTTGGGAAGTTTCCGGATTCTTATGGAACGTGAAGAAATACAGCATTCAGAGAACTAGTCTACACTGAAATTGAAACTCAAATGTATCATGTGCTATTTAGATATATCTCAGTTTAAACCATATCGGCATGTGGATGACATATCACTTTGGATTGGATTCTACCTGTTCTGGAAATCCTGTAGTTCACTGTTGACTTTGTCTATGTTTAGGTCCACCCATTGGATATCATAGTAACCAGATACACTTTCAGTGACTTTGTTGTAGAGATCGTAAAGTTTTGCCAAAAGACCCAGCTCTCTTTTAATTCTTTGAAGATCTGGATATTCTGTGAACATATGATTTTCGCCATATTAGCCTAGAATAATAATTCTCAATGGCACATTTCAAATGAAAGGGTTTTCACATCCACGGGTTTTCACATCCATGGAACAGTGTATTTTAATGTAGATTCGGATATGAATGTTAGAATAGTCACCGTTAACTGTGAGACCGAATAGCTCTTCCCCTGCGGAGAAGGTTACATACTTTCTCCACAGCTCATCGAACCGAGCCTGGAAACTCAGCAGTCTGTCACTGGCTTCGTTTGGGCTTAACCCCGGCACTCCAGGGCCACTTGAACACAGGGCATGTGGATCATAAGTACTGGCTACTGACCAAAACATGTGAATGTCAAAGTGTTGTGCATTCTACCTTTGTTCATAATCACTGAAGAAGGTCTGGACAGGGCTTTGGAAAGCCTCTACTCCTGACAGTAGGTCTGCCTTCATGGCAGGTTGAATCTTCACAAGGGAGTTTTGGGTTTCCATTACCTAAGGAAAGCCAGAGCAGGAAAAGCACATTTGACACACAGCAGTTTGCTGCCCTCTGCTGCCAAAGGTGTAGAATGCATGTTTGGTTTGGCAAGAACCTTTGCTACATTTTAGAGGAATGCTGTCAAACGCGAGACATTTTCTTAGGTTTTGCATGTAAACTATGAGGTGTTTCACGTGCCACTTAGAGCAAAGATTGTTTTTTCTTGGAAACCAAACCACACACCACCGGACATGTAAATCATGGGACCATCAGGCAAAATTTCTTTGTGAACCATTTTTTACCAGGTACGTTGACAGAGAAAACATGTTATTTACAGAAACAACTTGGGAATTACTTTTGGATTAATTTCCATTGACATTTAATTTAGCAAACTGACTGATAAGATGCTACTATATCTGCATTCACAAAATATACAGTATGATGCCCCAAGGTTTCCAAGTCGATTCCCTATTGGGCCAAATGCCATTGTGACCCTGAGGAGGGACTTTAACCTAAATTGCTCTGTGCGATGTCCCTGCATTTACTGAAAGTCGCTCTGAATAAGATTGTCTGCTAAATGACTAAAAAATTATAATAATATGACTTTTTGACATGCTGTACTTTATACATATCGGCTTTCCTTTTAAGCTCACCAATGCATTGAGGTTCCTCCAGGCATATGTCAGCCCGTCAACCTTTTCGGCGTTCTTGTCATTGAAGATTAACTTGTGGCGGTTGAGCAAGGAAAAGGACTCCTCCACAGGGCCTATGGTGGCGTCTATCTGGATCTCTGCCTCTCGGATCTCTCGGAGAGCGGCCATGGCTTCCCTAACATCCTCCAAGTCTTCGATAGGCCTCTGGAGCCTCTTGGAAAGTCGATCTACAAAGGCGTAGACCTTTGCCATGTCGGCTGATGCTTGACTATTCAGCGCCGCTCCGAATGCCCGTTTCCAGGCTCGGCACTCCTGGGTCAGCGAGAGCTTGAGCTGGTCCGTGTGAAGCAGGATCGAACCCACAGTGCAGGAGGGGGCCAACTCTTCAATTTCAGCCTCACGTTTCTGCATTAACAAGCAGAGGGCAGAACATACTATTTATAAGCAGCATTATGTAAACTAAAGATCAGGTCATAGAGAAATATTACTAAACTAGAGCTGGATTTAACAGGCAAAGCCCAACATCGAATTCTTGTGATGTTGCAGACCGGTCTCGTGGGACTCACTGCTGCAGTGAATTCATTGTTTCTATATGGCTTTCTAATGCCAGTTTGGACTCTTACAGAGTAGGAGGCAATTTCACTGCTGAACTCTGGAAGAGATGGGCTTTTCTCCAGGAACTGTTTCACCTCTTCCTCTGGGTCCTGGAAAAAGACAAATCTATATTTAAAATCTGAAAGGTGCTGAAAAACATATGCTGATATGATCGATGTAAAAGGGGGTGGGTAAGCTTAACCATTTCAAATAGACCACTTGCATCATATCTAACCTGGTGAAGTTTCTAGTTAATCTAATGAATTTGAACTCCAACCCTACAGGTTTATTATTATTCTGCCATTCTTACACTGATAGGAATGGCATATTGACACAGGAAAAGCCATGTGTCAATTCAAATACTTTTTCTCTGTATACACTACAATTGCTGTCTTGTTCTCTTTTGTCTCAGGGATGGCGGAGCACACCTGATTCCACAGGGTGGAGAAGTGATGGAAGCGCTGTAGCACATCTCCAGCCTCGGCCCTAAGAGAGGACACCATGGTGTTCAGCTGGCCAACACAGCTGGTGATATCCTTGTGCTCAGCCAGCTGACGGTCCAGGGGCTTTAGAACCAGCTGCTTGGGCAGCAGACTGTCATCGCCCGCCTCTCTCACAGCAGCCTGTTCAGCCTATATTGCCACAGACCAATACTCTTTTAATATCATTAACAAAACTAAAAAACATACCTGGAAGTTACTGTGGTTAAGGGTATGACATACCTACAGTGTATGACTTAAATGCAAAGAAAAAATGTATACGTCTCAAGTAAAATCTTTCAATAAAGCCAATATAAAACAAGTACAATAATATGCTTGTCCTTCTTGAAATTGAATATTACATAATACGCTAGTAATAGAAACTGGACAATAACAGAGGAATCATACCTGTAACTGCTTGTGATGGAGACTGGAAAAGGCCCATAATGGGATGTCTTTAGTCATTGACAGCACAATGTTCACAACTTTGTTGACAGCACTCTGTGAGACACAAGCCAGGCAGAAAAACAGAGAACAATGCTACTATGCTTTGTGATTCATCACTAATCGAAACATAACTGCATATTGGCTGGATTGTACCAGACAAACAAATGCCTGGGCCTCTAACATCTGACCAATATTGGTTCTGCAGTGAACTCTCTCTACATTTATAAAAGTACCTGGATCTCCTCCAGACTGGGCCGTAAGATGATGTTAGGAATGGCCAACTCAATAGAAGCCTTGAAGAGAGGAACCTGGACTTGTGGTCGACTCAAGTAGGAAGAAACCTGGTAGTTGGATCTGGCCATATAAAGCTTTCGTCTCAGAGAATCAAGGGATGACCATGTAGCTTTGAAAACAATAAAAAGTGGTAGTCATAAACTGATATGATTGTAAATGTGTATTATTTACATTACATTATTGCATCTGAATTCATGTCTGTGTGAATCAAACAGAGTTGATTCCAATCCTGAAGACCTCATATAGGTCATAGGTCAATCATACATCTTACCTTTGACCAGGGCGTCTGTGTTCCTCTGACACAGTTGACCCATCAAGTTGAAAAAGCAACAGGGTAGACATGACGAGCAACGGGTCTTCTGTTTAGCGTCCGGGTGTAGACATTGGAAGGATCCCTGGTGAAGAGAATGTGGCGTTATACAGAGACCCCATCGGGTGTTAGTGTTTGTTAGATACTGTTATCTGTTTATTGTTAATCTAACAGGGAGGGAGTTCATTCACAGTCTGGTGATGAGTAACTTGGGCCTTGAAGACTTTCCTTAGCTTTCCCTGGTTGTACTGATGCTTAAGTTCAACAACCCTAAACGGTATGGTGAGGTACTGACAAGAAGCCCAGGTTTCAACCAAGGCCTGAACAGCAGCACACCTCCAGGTTGATGGCTTCTGCTGGCGTCATCCTCTTCTTCAGATCGTCAATCATCTCGTTCATATAAATCTCTACTTGTTTACTCTGGCTGCAGTGAAATTAGAACAACAAACACAAGTGGTTCAAACCAAACATTTCCAATTAACTCAATTATTACAGTTTGGGCTTTTCAAATAGATTTTAGATATATAGATCACAGAATGCACAGCACGCTAAAAATGGTACGTTAAACATGATGATCTGATCAACGATACTGTTCTTAATGATCGTAAACAAAATGACGATTACTCAACAAATACCAATCATTTATTGTTCTTTGTCCGTTGGTTAAGTGTTGCAAGTGTTAAACCATTTCACCTGCAATATGTAACCTTGTTGTAGACCACAAAAAATGACAGTGTTTAGGGCAACTACAATTTAGGAACCAGCATATTGGATCCAGGGGTTGAAAACATCAACTGAAGGAACTAAAGCATTGCATATAATGGTGAAAATAATAATGTGCATTTTTTGAATTTTGTTATATTTTCCCTGTATTTGTCACACCCAGCTCTGTATGGGCTGGGTTTAGTACCCCTTTTCCTTCATGTCTCTTGTGTATAGGTTGCATTTGTTGTTATTCAGTGTTTACACGGTGGTTGCGTTGTACTGTTTTGTTATTTGGTTTCTCCCCTATGTATGGTGTTGTGGCTGGCTCCCTCTTGTGTCTGTTTTAGATAATGTGTTAGGTCCTGTC
>JACXGM010021467.1:0-17238 GCA_016801145.1 Umbra pygmaea
TACTGTAGTCTACAGATCATCTGAGGTACTGTAGATACTGTAGTCTACAGATCATCTGAGGTACTGTAGATACTGTAGTCTACAGATCATCTGAGGTACTGTAGATACTGTAGTCTACAGATCATCTGAGGTACTGTAGCTATTGTAGTCTACAGATCATCTGAGGTACTGTAGTCTACAGATCATCTGAGGTACTGTAGCTACTGTAGTCTACAGATCATCTGAGGTACTGTAGATACTGTAGTCTACAGATCATCTGAGGTACTGTAGATACTGTAGTCTACAGATCATCTGAGGTACTGTAGCTATTGTAGTCTACAGATCATCTGAGGTACTGTAGATACTGTAGTCTACTGTAGTGGTTCTCAAACCATAATATAATATAAGCCATGCCATATATTAGATGAATCCCAGAGCTAGCACACCTGAATCAACTTGTCAAATAATCATTGTGCTTGGAGGAAGCTTGTGAGCACTCTCGCCCATCGGTCCCTGCTGAGTAGTTTCCGACAAGGCAGAGTCAAGGGGAATTGGATTGATTCTGAAGAAAGTTCAGAATGTGTTACAGACTTCGTTATTGCTATGAAATTTATTGTTTAGAAGTACGAGGGTTATTTAGAAGGTTGCTGTGCCTTTAGTTTACCTTAAAGCCAAATTAACATGGCATCTGTCGGGTACAGTAGAGATGAAATGGCAGGAAGACATTTTGAATACTGAATGTGTTTGTGCTGGATCTTTACCAATTTGCCACCCACTCCAGCTGTTGCCCTTGTCCTGCATGATTCAGGCCTGGCTTAGTGAAAAGATGTCTTGTTTTAGAGTAGCTGCGTGAATTGTGCTCTGGTGTGTGGGTGGGAAGACCAGTGCATAAAGTTAAATTTGGAGGTACAGCACTGCAGGGCACTGCGAATGAAGCTGGCCACACTGTGCCTGGCCAGGGTTAGATCACAGTCACGTCTGCTCAGATAGCGGCTAGACTGGGACCGTCTTTGTAGAGCTGGGACGATAAACCAAAATGTGTGACAACCACTTATCATGGGCAATTTTATTTAATTTTTTTACTGCCTGTCTGTTTGTCTGCCTGCCTGTCTGTCTGCCGGTCTGGTTTGGGTGTCATGGTTTTTTTTCAGGTGAAGTGGTCAAATAACTCTTTCTGTATTTTTTTGTGATTAATTCCAACTAATTGAGGCTGTAAAAGAACAAAAATTTGATACCTCAAGTATCACAGGTTTAAGAATATACCGTAAGCTGACTCCAGAGCTAACTACTGTATCTAGTGTTTCTCAAAGTCGTTATGGGACAAGCAAACATAGAGGAAGCTACATAGCAGCTGCACAGTGTTCACACCACTGCTTAAACAATATCAGGATATATACAGTAAACCCTCCATTTGGGCGTGTATATACCTTCACTTAATATATACACCAGAAAGTGCTTTGTTTGGTTAGTAGTATCTCAGCACTACCCATGTAATTGGAAAGTTGGCTAAACCACGCAGCTGAATTAATCCAAATAGTATTTTGATAATTCTGACAGTTATGAATAGAGAACTTTGTAGTTAACATTTTAACTAGGAAAGTTGTTAGAAAACCTTTCCGTATACCATTCCAGACCTAAAGTGTTTCATGTGTTTTACAAAAAGGAGTTTTTCCTGAAAGAGCATTGGGAATATTACAGCAGTACATGTGCGCTGGAGGTAGAATCTCACCCATTATATTATTATATAGTTTATGAATTATGTTTAGCATTATTACATACATTGTGGCTATGTATTGAGAGATGCTGGATTTGCGTGTACTTGTTTAGTAAGTGATGGCTGTTAATACTGTCTGAGGGGATCACAAAGCTGTTGATGCTTTCACAAGGAGCACTGCAGTGTTGGGATGCTGAGTCTCCCTGAAACTGGCATGGTAACACATGGACTGGAAGAAATCAGTCTTTGGATCTGTGTCAACTCACATTCAATAAGAGCAGCTATCAGCCCTGCATAAATGTCTGATTGGGAAAGTATTGATTACTTTATGCATCCAGTGGATGAGTAAATCCTCACACATTATAGCGCTTTTCAAGGCACCCAAAGCGCTTTCCATATTGAGGGGGAAAGCCCACTTCATCCACCACCAATGTGTAGCACCCACTTGGGTGACGCACGGCAGCCATTTTGCTCCAGAACACTCACCACACATCAGCTATCAGGTGGAGAGGTGAGTAGTTATATGCCAATTCGGAATGTAAGGGGATTATTAGGTGAAAGAAAAAGAACCCGCACACACGTATATGCCCCACCACATATCTTTATATGACTTAAATGACAACCTTCCGATGTACTGAGATCTTCGTCAGGTCTTAGGATTATTAGGTGGCCATAATTGTAATGTGGCCTGGTTTGGAATGTTAACATGACACCGGGGTTAACACCCTTACTCTTACAATAAGTGCCATGGGATCTTTAGTGACCACAGAAAGTCAGGACACCCATTTAACGTCCAATCCGAAAGACTGCACCCTACGCAGAGCAGATGTCCCCATCACTGCTTTGGGGCATTGGGAATGATTTTTAGACCAGAGGGAAGAGTGCCCCCTACACCACTTCCAGCAGCATTGGTCTCCCATCCAGGGACTAACCAGGCCCAACCCTGACACTATGCTGCTGACATACACTCTTATAAAAGGCATCTAAGGAACTAAACCAAATATATGTTCTGGTTTTAGAGTGGTCTTTAATCAAAAAGACGGTCCTCAGATCTCCTAACTATTTATTGTCCTTTACACAAATCTTCACAAAATCATATAAGGCCCATTTGGTCCCTTGTTTAATTGTATTGACAAGAAGCAAACAAAGTAATTTTTTCTTCTTCACAGTGCAGAAGTTAGTATAGTGTGTATGTTTTTAGCATCCAGGAGAGTAAAAGCTCTCACAGGTTCCCTCTTCATATCCCTAAACTTTCATGTCTGGTATGGCACCAAGGATTGGTCTCTCAAATGCAAGAGGAATTAGCACTTCTCTAAGAAGTAGCAACTAGCATGAGGATTCTGGATGCAATTCTACCAGAGGACTCGCTAGTCGCTAACAGTGGGTGGTCCTCAAAACAAAGAACGAGGTGAGATAGCGAACAGATGTAAACTGGACAAAGCGAGCACAAGCCCTACAATCATTGCAGTGTGCATGCGCCTTTAGAAAGAACCATGCAGCTTACTAATTAAAACAAGTTTGACAATGAGGTACGTTTTCGTAACATCACAAGCTTTTTTGGGAATGCTGTGTCTGGCATTCCAATTGACAGTTGGTAAAGACAAGTAATACAATACAGAAAGTATTAGAGTGCATCTTCTTTCATTATGTTTACGCGCATCTCGTATTCTTCGTGCGTCTGATTTCCTACTCTCTCTGCTAACTCTCATCATTTAATCACATCTCAAACTCGCTCTTTTCTGTGTTTTTACCTCCAGTTGGGACGACAGCAGCTCGGTCAGCAGTGGGATCAGTGACACCGATGAAATCTACACAGGCTCCTCAGTCAGCTCATACGTCAACACACCGTCTGTCTCCTACAAGGACCTAGGGGGACAGGTAGGACACTATATGATGAAGATGAACAAAACAAGCAACTGGCATTCTATTCAGATGTTATAGAAGCACTTCAATATCTTTTAAATAAAGTCATGAACACATTTTTATTTAACTTTCAACCATTCAGTTTCCTTCACTGAGGAAATCAGAGGGAACACAGCCATGGAAATTGAAATATATTCACTCCCTTGGCATCAGACTTCTGTGGGTACAATAAACTGAACAACTGCATGCGCTATCCTGCCCATCAACGTTCAAACTGCATAAAAGTATAAGCAGAGGGAAAAAAATAGAACATCTGTTTCTGATCTATAGTTTTGCTGCTGTGGTTACATTAAAGGGTTGATTGAAATCCCAGCCAATCACACATCACCACCCAGCAGTCATTTCTCTGAACTTTTATCAGTACAGTAATTATTCTCAAGTGCACTTTGTCACCTTCTGGACCACTAATTGTTTAATTTGATGGAGAAAACCTATATATTCATTTTGTATTGTCACAGTGGCTCATGAATCTGTGTATCTAAAAGCTGAGGGCCCTGGGCCCTGTCTTCTATATAGCACTATATTTACTGCCACTTGGTTGTCAGTTGTCCCATTTAGAAATCTTGATGGCACTAACTCTGCTGCCGACTAAATATAAAACACAGAACAATTTAGGCAAACCTTTTACTTGGCATTCCACGTTTCACAAGCCTAACTCTGACTGCTTTGCTCCTGACAGCAGAGGAGAATAAATTTATAGTTTTTATAGTTTTAGAGTTCATTTTGAGGTATACATTTTGTCATTTTAAAGTGATGCAGAGAAAAGCTTGACAGTTTAATCAACTCTGCTGATTTTTACATTTGTAGAATTGCAATTGTACAGTACAATGAGTGAAATGTTCAGTTGTACAGTTATTTTTAATTCAACTTTGCCATGTGGAATGTTTTCCAATATACCTACTAAATAAGTGTGAGAGTGATCTACATAATCAATATTAGTGTGATCTACTAAATCAATATAAGACCTACTAAATCAATAGAGGCCCACCATTTGTAATTCAGTAATGATTACTACATATTAAGATAACTGGCTGCTATGCTAACCTGTTTATTAAAAGCATTTTAGATGACGTGCAGATTGAGTGACTATCAGAGACTGAATAAAAACTGTGGATTTAGTCATTTAGCTGACAATCTTACCCAGAGCAATGTACAGTAAATACAGGGACATCTGGCACAGTCGGTAATCGAACCAGCAACCTTCCGACTACAAGTCTGTCTCCCTAACCAATGAGCCATCTGCGCCCCACAGATTCAAAACCATGTTTTAAAAGTTGTACCTTGTGTATTATTAATGTCTAGCTCTTAAAAGTATGTTGTGGCCACGACTGAGTTCTAAAAGCAACTTGCTTTCAATAATTGATTTAAGGTAAAGATATATTCTCTGTTTGTCATACAGGAATGTTGTCTCATTCTGGTCAGTTCTGGTATTTCTACATACTCTAGACCAGCTATATTGGCTTTTTAAACCTCAAGGGTTTTATATAGTCTTCCAAATTTTGACTCATGATACTGTCATTTTATACAGCTGACCAGGAAGAGCCAGTGGTATAGATGTATCTTTACATTACATTTACATTTTAGTCATTTTGCAGATAAATTGAATATATGGACATCCCCCTGGAGCAACTTATGATTGCTTATGATAAAGACTGTGATCTAATTTTTAGTCAGTTATAGCAGTTTAGGTTTATCAAAAATTGAGTAAACAGTGCCCCTAAAGAGTAAGGATTTCAGTGCCCTATCTATGACTGTTGTTGTCCATGAAAATTTCCCTAATTGCACTAATGAAAGAAAACAACAATTCTTAAACCTGCACTATGGAACTTTCTTAAACTACAAAAAAACAAATTTTTAGGACTACTAAACATTAGGAATTAGTATATTGGATCCAGGGATTGAAAACATCAACTTAATTAAAACTAGGGTTGGGCATTGTTTTGATTTGAACAATTCTGATTCCAATTCTTTCTTTCGATTCTGGTTCTTAACGATTCCGATTATTTGATAACTGGAGTTAAAACGGGTCACAATGCCTGCAGTATACTTAACGCACCCGACCAGGGATTTTTTTTTTTCCAGTGGCGTGCGACAAAACGGAAACAGGGAGCATGGACGAGTTCGAGGGCACAGTAAATGATTCATAATAACACAGTTAATGGTTCATAATAAAACTGTAAATGGTTCATAACAACACAGTTAAGATAATCTTAGCCACTGTTGACATTAACGTCAATGCTGCTGCCAGTTCTGCCATCGTTTACCTTTTTCTTCTTCTTCTAGTCCGTGAAAATATCAAAGTCGGTAGCCCTTCCTCAGTTGAGACACCTCTGTTCAGGAGAAGACTGCAACTTTTGTCGCGAGCACCACACACTTAAAAGTAAATAGTTACGGCGCTTCCATGACATCACTTTGGCGCGTGCCAGGTCGGGAATCTGTAGTATACTGTGCGCTTCAGGCAGTATGCACGAACGTTCAGCACAGATTGTGTCCCCAGCAGTTGAGAACACCCGTGCAATAGGTGTAGAGGAGGCCTGGACACACAAAGTGGTGCAGCTTTTTCACCACATAAGCTGTAACGTTTGTGGCACTCTTCCACATTCTGAGCTGTAATTTTTCCATTGACTGCTAACATGAATGGAGTTTCATGCTGCAGTTGAACGCTGCAGTTGAACGCTAGCAGCAGTAGGTTTGCTAACGTTACTTGTTAGCAATTTGCGCAACATTAAATCTATTTACGAGAGAAAAAAATCTGATTAACATTGTTATTCACCCCAATTTTATCAATTCGGCAAATGTTTAATCATATTTGTAGTGCATCCTCCAATTCAAGAAATACATGCATCACAGATATTGCACTGTGCCGAATTGGGATTGTTTTTAAGTAAAATGAAGCCACACATTTGAGTGCCACTTTGTGGCAGGGCGGATAACACAACAACAGCCTGGCTGCACTCTGGCAGTACGGTGGCTGGCTGGCCGCTAGGTAAAAGCAAAACTTGCGCGTTTTGGAATCGATCGTCAGATTCGAAGCCAAATTTTCCAATCGATTCCAATGGAATCAACATTTTTTAAACGATTCTACGTTGGAACCGGATCTTGATGCCCAACCTTAATTAAAACATAGACAGTATTAGAATAGCAAACAATGCCACTTACGCACAAAGATTTGACCGGATTCCTTGACTCCTTTAATTATAAAAGGTGCATTTCCCGAAATCCTACTGATTTGTCTTTGGGGAATGTTGTTGTAAAAGAGTTTGATTATTCGCTGGTGCATCTTTTTTGGAGGCACCTCATATACTTTGATTACACGATTCCCTCACCTGTTTCACATCACCTTCTTATTTCAAATTGTCCCATCGCTATTAGTCCTAAATTGCCACTGTCCCAACTTTTTTGGAATGTGTTGCATTCATCAATTACAAAATTAACGTTTATCATCAAAAAACTATGCAGTTTATTAGGTAACCGTAATTCTACACGTTTCTTGTTTAAATACAAGTCAAAGTACATTTATAAATCACCCCTCTTTTCGCATTTTCCATACTGTCCCAACGTTTGGGGAATTGGGGTTGTAAATTCAGTAATTATATGCTTTAATAAGACATCTCCAAATCATTTTTTAATTCACATTATAACTGATATAGTTTGAACAGTGAAACACCACATTGTTTTAATTTCCTAAATGTGGTGACATCACTGCATAGACACAGTCAGCGTCTTTTCATGGCAACATACCATGAACAGAACTGAGTGAGGTTTCTCATGAATAAACCAGTTGTCACGGTTATGATGCAGAAGAACGCAGACAAGGTTATTTCTGTCATAAAAGCAGAATGTGCAGGCAAGAACAACTGCAGCTACATAAACACCTTGATTTTCATGTTTTTACTACATCTTCACCACGTATCAGGTTTTAGAAATGTAAATCCAACAGTTGATTGAAGTCGGACCCCAAAACCAATACTTCATGCCAACCGTCAGTTCCAAAGTCTCCTCCCATTTTCTCCGTAGTGGTATTACCTTTTATAGAATTGCTTGTGTAGCATTTTTCTGTTGCTCTGTAGAATATGGTTTGGATTTATTATTGGGGATGTAGAGATAACAGTGTTTTGGATTTAGGCTGATAAAAAATGAGACCATTAACATTCTTTCCTCAGCAATCATTTTTTGAGTATTTTCAGTAGCTAGTTGAACGATGACCAAGTCTGACGTAAGCTTGGCGAGTGCTCCAAAAACACATTACAGTACCCGGGCACTTGTTTTCTGTAGGACGACACACTGAGCAAAATAATTTGAAAGATGTCATTTCAACATCAATTCAACATCTTTTCAACCACAAAGACATTGTTTGCTTAGGGTGGAATAGTTTTGTTTGCCATCCTGCCTTTATCTCGGTTTCTTCACACTCCACATATCAGAAATGTAATGTAGACGTGGTGACGGTGGACCCTGAAACATAAAAGAGCAGTCTTTCCTGTATTTATCACTCAGTAACCACTGAGCCATCTCACTCTCCTTATTGTGCTCATGTTCTTTAGGCAATAAACAAAACAAAAACTGACTGAGAGCAAAAGGGACAACTACCTAGACCAGTTTAGCAAACACAGGTTCGTGTTCTCTCCCTTAAACACCCAACCTGTGTTTGTGAAGTGATTCAGCCGCGTGCCTCAGATGAAAAGCCAGACGTGTTGCCTGGGCTGTACTGATATCAACCAGTGTTAATTTTCAACCACAGTGTTGAATGCCTCATTTACATCACTTGTAAGAAGACAGCAGAATGTTCTCTCCTCATTGAACCATCCTCATCCTGTCCTGGATATATAGGAGTCTGACCCTGATGGTTTCTGCAGCATGGAACAGAGTCAATATTTGTATAATCAAGCATCAATATTACAAGCCTCCTGGCCTTGCCTGTGTGTTTAATGAGTCATGAGGGACATTTAGAGTTGTTTAACTGGAATGATGACATAATAGAGAGTGGATGGGAGAGAGGCTAGTAGCTCATTACACTTGTGCTATCAAAAGGGATGGACTCGTACACAAATTGTATCTGTCGCTCCCCGCGTTCGTCATTCTCTCTGGGTTTCTCCTCATGTAAATATAGAGGAACTCTCTCTTGCAAATTGGGGGCCGGGCCAGAGCGCAAAAGCCAGTCCATTTCAGCCTACTATCACTTGTTTTAATACGTCCAGGATTGTAACTGGCCGACCGGCCGTCAAAGTAAAATATGACGGCCCGTTCGGCCGGGAATGGACCGGCCGTTTGGGAAAACACCCGATCCTCCCGATGGCCAGTCCGTGCCTGGCTATCAATGAGATGAGTCACAGTGCTATCAATGAGATGACTCACAGTGCTGTCAATGAGATGACTCACAGTGCTGTCAATGAGATGACTCACAGTGCTATCAATGAGATGACTCACAGTGCTATCAATGAGATGACTCACAGTGCTGTCAATGAGATGAGTCACAGTGCTGTCAATGAGATGAGTCACAGTGCTGTCAATGAGATGAGTCACAGTTTTAGCAATGAGCTGAGTCACAGTGTTATCATTGAGATGAGTTACAGTGTTATCAATATGTTTATGTACTTCAGGTAGGGGGGTGTTGAAGTAAGTACAGTGTCTACACATTTGAATTAAATACACACACTTTATATTTGATTCATCTCAGCTCCAGACGGACGCCGAGAAACACTCTGTTGTCATGCAGAATTCTGTGTGGTCCGGCAGCGAAGAGGTCAAGAGGTCGGACGGGGGTTCAGACAGTGGGGTCAAAATGGAATCAGGCCCCAAGTGGTGCCGTCACCCCTCAGACATGTCCGATGAGTCCGACCGGAGCTCCTCTGGCCGCAGAACGCCCTCGCTGGCTCCCACAGGCTCCTGGAGGAGGGGGATGAGCACCCAGGTGGGCGTGACTTCGCCCAGGACCAAGGCTCCTCCCCTGCCAGGCTGTGGGTCACTGAAGACCCCTGGAACAGGTATGTTACTGACTCAGTAGAGACGGGCGGCAGCCTGGTGTGTCTGACCAGAGCCCAAACAGCCAGTCAGTCTCTGCGTGGTTTCCATGTCAGTGTCATCTTCATGTATTCCTGTAGCGGTTAATGAGGCAGCCAGGAGTCACCAACAGACTGGTTTTATCTGGTGAGATCAGGGCTCAGGCTGCCAGGTTGCCGTGTGATAAATCTACTCTGCTGTTTGAAGATTTGATGATGCCTAACCTTTTGTAGAGGATTGCATTCCAACATGTTGCTACAGCTCTGCAAGCCGTGTTGCTACTGTACAACCGCATCGTTCAGTAAAGGTGTTGTTCCACGGTTGACAGATAATGTTGTGTCTTCACCCACAGGTAAAACGGATGACGCCAAGGTGTCTGAGAAGGGCCAGCATCATCTCTCGCCCCGGGCCACTGGCAGCATACAGCACTCGCCCTCAGACACGAGCCGGAGCAGCGGCGACGAGCTCAAGAAGCCCTCGTCATCCTCCTGCCGCACCCCCACCACCAACACCTTTGGATTCAAGAAGCCGGCAGGCGGAGCCGTGAGCATGGTGACCGCCAGCGGGGTGACCGTCACCAGCGGCTCTGCCACTTTGGGGAAGATCCCAAAGTCAGTGCAGCTCCACGGGGTGCGAGGCCTAGGTCGCCAGGCCAGTGTGGACGATGCGTACCTCCCTGTGAGATCCCACAACACCCTACAGTACCGCAGCCTCCCCCGACCCAGCAGGGCATCTGGGGGTGGACGCAGCACCAGCATCGATTCCAACCTCAGCTCCAGGACCAACAAAATCCACGGGCACAAGAGCTACAGCCAGGTCCCCAAGGCCGTTGCCGGCGGCATCCCCCTGCCTGGCTCTGGATCCAACCAAACTGACCGGGAGAAGGGGGGGTCCTCTGAAGCCAGTCCCATAGCCCACGGCCCAGCAACCCCAACACCTCAGGCAGCCAGGCAGCCGGGGGGAAAGTACCCAGACGTCTCCTCCCCTACCCTGCGCAGGTGAGCCCTCTGGAAACCCTTCCCATCAGAGAATTCCTGGAAGAACGGCTCAACAGGGTGGAAAACCGCTTTAAATCGGTGAAGTCTGAAAAGCCGTCAGTCAGGTTAAATGCTTGTGTAGGACAGATTCAGGGGTAGGAAGTTATTTTTATAGTAGTTACAACAATGCACGAGGCACAGGGAGAAATTGTTGATTAAAATATCATCAAAATACACTAAATGGCCAAAAGTATGCGGACCACTCAACTAATTATTGATTTCAGGTGTTTTAGCCACACCCACTTCTCATTGGTGCGTACAATCCAGCACATAGACGTGAAATCTCCATAGACAAACAATGGGAGTACAATGGGTTGTACTGAAGAGCTCAGTGACTTTAAACGTACCACTGTCATAGGACCGTTGCCACAAGTCAGTGTAAAACATGCCAACACTGGACTCTGGGGCAGTGAAAAAGTACCCTGATGAATACGTTCACCAGCCAACAACCGCGTTTGAGCTCGCCGCCAAACACGCAATTACAGCAATCACGTCAAAATAACTTCAAGCTGCATGCGTAAAGAAAACATGTTCATTAAAACACATTCATCGCTGTTAGGCTCTCTGAGCTACCCAGAGGCACCAGAAATGCATTTGCGAAAATGCTTAAAGTTTGTTCCATAATAAGGTCCATAAACACTAAAAGCTGATTAACATTAATCTCAGTCGAGACCAAAGGAATCTGCACAGTCCTACATCCCTGAGCCTGGATTTGGTAACTAGTATTTCTGAAGGTCAATAATGATGTTTGGCATGGTGAAATGATTTGTAGAAGGTTTATAGATGAAAGCATAGCATTGTATCGAACCATGTGAAATCAGAGGACCAACCAAGGGGAGTATATGAATCAAGCTTTGAAGGGCCTGACAATTAGAAGACAAGTTAATTTAGATGTTCTGCAATACATCTAGGACACCAGAGTTTGCGGGACCCCATGAGATGATTGAAATCCATTCTGGTTGCGATACAGTAAAACATAATTGTATTTATTGAAACAGCTACATTCAAATTGCTGATATCACCATAGCCTAGGACCAGTAGAATCATTGACTGGATAATCATCTTTCTGCAGTATTTTTTTTGAGAACCGTTACCTATTTCTATTTAATAGGCCCATTTTTAATTAATGAACTCATCAATATGCTTTTTTTTAAAGGCTGCTTCTTGTTCATGGAGATGCCAAGTCATTTGTAAGCATATATTAACTGCACCCTCTAAAGTACATTTGCTTCTGTCAATTTATGCGCGCTAGAAAACAACTGATGCTTTGTTTTACTTAAAAAATAAAATAACATATTACTAACAGCACAGTAGCCGTGTTGCCTCATCTGTCATGTGGGACAGCCTGTTGAAATGGAACATCTATTACAAATCTTGCAGTCGTCAAATCAAACCGTATGCTTCTAGAACATTCTCCAGACCTCAGAAGAAGATGTGACAGCAGGGTGATTTTAGATGTACAGTATGTCTCTGTGAGACTACAAACTAACAGAGGATGCTAATGACGGCTCTGCCCATCTGCATTCAAAACACTACCACAGAACCCTTGTTGTGTTTTTAAGGCTGGCTTATTCAGGCATGTCGCAAACTAAGTTCATTGAGATAATCATCAAATCAGTATTAAAATAACACTAAAGACCGTTTAGAGAGCTCTTGTTTTATCGTGGCTCCATTACAAGTCCTAAGTGACTTAAAAAGCATACCTTATCATTCTAGCGGGCATATATTCCCCTGAGGCCTGTAAAACAAGGGTCTATCTCTGCCTATTAAAAGCCAGGTGACAGGGCCCAGACGGAGGACCAGACCTTTCTCTAGTGGGAATCCAGGTCTGGTGCCTGGGGTGGGTTCAACTACTGCTCCTTCTTGGACTTATAACTGATTGCCTGATAAGGGAAGGTGAAAATAAAGCATCTTGTTCCCCAGTGGTTCTCTCATCTAACCCCAGCTCGTCTGATGATGGCAAAGCTATGATGTCTGCAGGCCCACCTTCACATGCTGGGTTAAAGGAAATGACCTGAGCACAGCCTCTGTAGAAGCTCTATGATAACTGATCTCACAGGCTGGCGACTTGTTTATTGATCATACCATGAAGTTGGAATTGTGTTCTCGTGGCAACGTTATGATATGTATTTGTGTTGCGTATCTTCGCGTGAACCGTGTGTTTTCGTCTCCTGTCTCTCGTGTCCAGACTTTTCGGAGGAAAGCAGGGCAAGCAGCAGACCTCAGTCAGCACCTCAGAGCAGGTGAAATCCTCCACTGTCATCTCCAACCACCACGCTTCCTCTGGCCACCAGGGCGGCGCTCTGGACTCCCCCTCGGCCAGTAGCGGGGGCAGTAGCCCTCTGTATGGGGGTGGTCGTGTGGGGCTGGAGGCCCACTCCCTCTCCCCCCTGGCCTCCAGCCCCGGTTCGGCCCTTTCCACCCCCACACACAGCCTGGGATGGAGCAGCACCGTGAGCAGGGACACCCTGAGCCCCGGCCCGCCCTCCCTCAGCAGCCTGGCCAGCAGCAGTGAGTCCATGGATGTTTCTCTGGGCAGCGGGGGTCACGGCACCCTGCCCGCCTGTGTCAGGAACAACGGCCTCAAAACTGGCCTCTCAGACAGGTAGGAGTGGCCTTCGAACGTCTTAATGTTTTACTGGTTGTTAGATTGCATACGTATTATAGCAGCTGCTGTGGCAGGTGTAGAGGAATGCTTGGGTTTGGTCTCCTAGGTGTGGATTAATGTCTCCTACAGGGGTGTTTTATTGTTTACTACAGGGGTGTTTTATTGTTTACTACAGGGGTGTTTTATTGTTTACTACAGGGGTGTTTTAATGTCTACTACAGGGGTGTTTTAACATCTGCTACAGGGGTGTTTTAAGGTCTACTACAGGGGTGTTTTAACGTCTGCTACAGGGGTGTTTTAACGTCTGCTACAGGGGTGTTTTAAGGTCTACTACAGGGGTGTTTTAATGTCTCCTACAGGGTTGTTTTAATGTATAATATTCTCTGCTCCCTTTTATACCTTCTTTGTTTCTTAACCTTTGACCTCTTGTGTGTGTGTGAGGGTTAAGTCTCAAACAGTGATTGGCTGGCAGTGTTGCTGATAGCAGAGACACTCCAGCAGGTGTTGGTGTGATGAAAGCACAGATTATATCTTGACCAATGATCTCTGTTTCCCTCTTCTCTTTGTGCTGTACCTCTTGATGTTGCGTTGACCCCCCCCCCACCCCCATAACCCATCTAAACTATCTCCCCTGCCTCCTAGCCCCCTCCCCTCCCCCACAGCTAGTCCCAAATTTAGCCGAAACACTTTACCTCGGAAGCAGGACAGGTAAATCTGTGAGCGTAACCAGCTGACTGTGTGTAGTGTAATGTGTTGTGAACTGTTGGATGTTTCACAGCATGCATAGTGCCATCTGCTGCTCCAACTAATGCAGACTACTAAGGTACTAAGGACAGGTCTAAGGTACTAAGGACAGGTCTAAGGTACTAAGGACAGGTCTATGGTACTAAGGACAGGTCTATGGTACTAAGGACAGGTCCATGGTACTAAGGACAGGTCCATGGTACTAAGGACAGGTCTAAGGTACTAAGGACAGGTCTAAGGTACTAAGGACAGGTCTAAGGTACTAAGGACAGGTCTATGCTACTTCAGAAAGGTCTAAGGTGCTAAGGATGTGTCAGGTGTGAAGCTTAATCTTAAGATGTACAGTACATGAAAGCATATTGGACACAGCTAGGAAGCTTCTGTAGATAACAGATATGGATTCCAGATCTGGGTGATCACTTTAATCTTTTGTCTGAATAGCCACCAAAGCTAGAAGTGCCCCTATGTTTACATTTTTGCACATCTGTGATCAGGTGTGTATTTAAAAAACAAAATAATATTCAAAAGCAGAACTTTCAAAATATCTCTCTGTAGGTCAAACATTTTCCAGAGCATCTCTCTCAGGAACAAAAGCACTAAAGCAAAAAAGAAAATGAACATACAGGTCCTTCTAAAAAAATTAGCATATTGTGATAAGTCCCACAGACTTCCCACTGAGGTGCCTTGATACAGCACTCTGGGAACAGCCTATTTGTTCAGAAATTTCTTTCTGTGTCTTACCCTCTTGCTTGAGGGTGTCAATGATGGCCTTCTGGACAGCAGTCAGGTCGGCAGTCTTACCCATGATTGAGTAATGAAACAGGCTGGGAGTTTTTAAAAGCCTCAGGAAATTTTTGGAGGTGTTTAGAGTTAATTAGTTGATTCAGATGATTAGGTTAATAGCTCGTTTAGAGACCCTTTTCATGATATGCTAATTCTTTGAGAATGGGCTGTATGCCAAAATCATCAGTATTCGAACAATAAATGACCTGAAATATTTCAGTTGGTGTGCAATGAATCTAAAATATATGAAAATTTAATTTTTATCATTACATTATGGAAAATAATTAACTTTATCACAATATGCTAATTTTTTCTTGTAATAGAGAAATATACACCTGATCATATAATGCATGTCATTTAGAGGACCATGTGGTGATGCACATTACCACTGAGCCTTGTTCCCTGTATGGGTCCTACCCCGATGGATGTACTGTAGATAGACAGCATCTCCAATCATCTCCCTGCAGGTACGGCCACCTGCGTAGTCATGACGACCCTCGGGACTGGTTGCGTTCCCTCTCTGCTGGGGGTCTGCAGGAGTCGTCCGCCAATGCGCCATTCTCCCCCGCCTCCAGCCTGACCTCGCCCTCTGGACCCCGCTTCAACTTCTCTCAGCTCGGTAGGTGTAGACTCCAGGCTCTCCAGTTCTCGACATGATTAGGCAGGGATACTGAGCTGCTGATAGTAGTGGAGACGAAAGTCATTTCTGTTATGTTATTTTCACAGTAAATCTGTGCTGTCTGTGTCTTTATAAAGCTACAGTAACCTGTGTTACGTTGGTGTTCCAACAGGCAGTCCTACCTCTGCTGCACAGATCAACCTGGCCAACCTCCGCAGCGGCCTGGCCAATCAGGAGGGGCCTTATGACCCGTCCACGGACCCTCGCCTGAGGAACTCATCCATGTCTCTGGAAGAGAAGAGTCGCACCATGAGCAGCTCTGGCTCCTTCAAAGATGGTCTGGAGGAGGGTAAGACAGAAGGATGAGTGTTCAAATGTTTAGTTATGGCTGTAACTGTTGGTCACTGCAAGCTACTAAAATTGTAAATAACTTTAAATAGCTTAAATTAGCTAATACATGTCACAGGCCTACTATTTTTCAGGGTTTGATATAGGCCCAATAATTCCAGTGAAAGATAATTTGAATGCGACTAGATACAAATACATTTTAAACAATTGGGTGCTTCCAACTTTGTGGCAACAGTTTAGAGAAGGATCTTTTCTGTTCCAACATGACTATGCTCCTGGTCAAAAAGCATGGTCCATAAAGACATAGTTTTAAATATATGCTTCAATGAGTTTGGTGCAGAGAGGCCTGACCTCAACCGGATTCAGAACCTTTGTGGTGATTTGGAACGGTGATTGCAAGCCAAAACCTTTTTTGTCCTGGTCATTGCCTGACCTCACAACTGCTCTTTTGGCTCAATGGGCACAAATTCCCAAAGACACACTCCAAAATCTTTCTAAAGCCTTCCAGAAGAGTTGCGGCTGTCAGAGCCGCAAAGGGGGGGTCCAACTCCATATGCCCATGGTGGGCCAACTACTGTTTTGCTTCTGAACGGATTTTAATTACTTTAGAAAATCTATGCATGGTTTACTGATTCTTTACAGGGTGATGTTAGAAGGACCTAACATAGCTAGGTGTTTGTCATGTCACTGTTTGTGTTTGATGGTGGGTTTTCATTCTTTAATGACCCTTGAAGAGATCATTATGTATTCCACACCGACTGTTAGTGATAGTACAAAGAAGAACATGTAGAGTACAGGCTGATCACTGCTCATAACTGTCTATGTGTCGTTCAACTGTCTCACAATGGAAACATTGAGTTTGGACAATATGAATGTAGTCCATTACAATGTGACTGCTGTGCGCGTGTCAAGCTGTATCAGGCCAATAAAAAGCTAGGTATCAAATAAGTAACATCAAATAGCAGCACACACATCTAGAGCCAAGCCTTGGTGGTAAATGTTACCCAGAGGACCTGTTCGGGCACGTTGCTGTTTGCAGTCGCCAGGTGAACCATGTGGTGAACACAGTGTTTTGTTCCTTACCAGTTCACGGCTCGTCACTGTCTCTGGTCTCCAGCTCTTCCTCGGTCTACTCCACGGTGAGTCACACTTTAGTCTTGTACACACACACACACAAAACACTTTACTGAAAATATTTATTTTTTTCTTAGTAAAAAACGATTTCCCGAACCTGTAACCCTAAACCTAACACTTAACCTAACCTTATCCCAAACCTAATCTTCAATAACCCGCCTAAAAATCTAAGGTTAACACACCCCTAAACCAACATAGCCAGTAAACCTACAATAGCATTTAAAAAGTCAAGTACAGACAACCCCCCTGCGACGCACATCAAACAATGTTTGTAGTGTTAATATGGTGTGGTGTTAATATGGTGTGGTGTTAATATGGTGTGGTGTTAATATGGTGTGGTGTTAATATG
>JACXGM010021468.1:0-17234 GCA_016801145.1 Umbra pygmaea
AAACAAAAAGCTGTAGCATAGCCTGCCTAGTGTTGTGTGCTGCTGAATGTGATTCATACTTGTGGAAATGCTTCGGAAGCATCCAATGGTTTGGTCTGAGCCAACTAACAATGCACTGTAGGTGGTTATCCAGTATGCGATGGGTCTATTTTTATCTTTGTGTGAACACTTGTCTTTGTTGGTAATTTTCAGACAACCCCAGTCTTGTCAGCCATGTTCCTGTAACAATCCAGGTGTTGGATGTCAATGACAACGCTCCCTACATAGCCAGAGATGAGGAGATCATTGTGTGTGAAAGCTCCAGAGCAGGACAGGTGAGTATCTTCTTCTTTCACCTCCCTGCCTCGTTCCTGCTCTCTTCCATTTCATCGTCGTGTCTCTCTCCCACATTCCCTCTCACATGAGCTCATACCCTCTTCTTCAACAACGTTGTCTCTTTTTAAAACCTCTTATCGCGCACGCACGCACATGCATGCACTCGCACACATTCTCCCACAGGCACACGTGCGCAAACACATGCACAGACACAACACACGCGGAGACACCCAACACACACACACACACACAGCATTTGTTGTGTGTTTGACACCATCAGGAGTGGATTTATCTGTGGTGCTGCAGACTTTTGCAGCCTCTTGAACCCATAAATTATTCAACATGTACCAATGTCTCCACAAGTAGATAGGAGCTGCATTAAGCGCAACAGAGCCGGATTGCCGAAAATGTTTATCATCTCTCATTCAAATTTGGCCCGTGTGCAGTAAAGCACGACTGCTCAGATTCACATCGCAATAGCGTTCTCTCTTCATATTTTTCTCCTTCAATGAAAATGACTAAACAGTCTGCCGCATATAATCAGTTAGCTGGCTAAAGGCGATGATGATCCGTGATATGATGGCCGCTACTTGCAAAAGAGCAATAAATTACAATAATTTCCAAGGAATTTCACTTGAATTCTACTAATATATTCATCAAATACATTATAACCCTGTTAACTATTGGATTTTTTTACATATAATTTATATCCCTTCACTCAAGACATCTTAATCAATATGTCAGCAGCTTGCTGTTTAACTATACTGCCAAACAGACAATGCTAGCACAGTACATGGTCTTGAGAACAAGTTGAGCAGTGAAGAAGCATTGTAATTTGATATCCCTGTTTCAGGTACTTATATTCAGTGTAAAAAAATGCATTCACTTTGAAATGTCAAACTTGATTTTCCCTCTAGGTAAAACGTATCAACCCCTCAAAAAAAAAAAAATTTCATTATAATCCACTTACTTATTACAATGGCCTTCTGCCGCTGGATTCTTTCCTGCTGTGCTAAACTGTCTCAAATTAAGATCCTTCATCTGTAACCGCTCTAATTGGAGTGTTGTCCATATCACTCACAGGTCAACTGATGGTAGAAGCCCAATTTTCTTCCATGAGGTGCCAGCATGTCAGGAGCAGTGCTCTTGGTGACAGCCCATATCCTGAACCTCAGATCTACACTAGTGCCTGAAACAGGGCTGCATGTGAAACAATGGCACATGACATGCCCATTTGGATTAGCCCACAGAGCACGAGGAAGGAGAGAAGTGAACCAATAGTCTTTAATAATAATAGAACAGTAAACCAGTCAGAGACCTAATATGTTGATAATGTTTAGCTCCTATTTGAACACAATGCCTGTATTGAAGTACTAAGAAACGTACTGTACAATAAAACGCCATTCTTCCTCCATCTTCCTCTTCTTCCCTTCAGGTGATCCAAACGTTGAGGCCATCAGACATGGACAACTTTGCAAATGGACGGTTCTCCTTTGCCCTGCCAAATGACCTCCCAGTCAATCCTAACTTCACTCTGAAGGATAACGAAGGTAGGCTGGCATCTTTAGCAATTTAACAATTTACACTGTATTTTTGCTCAACCGCCGCAAGGGATCTGTGTGTGGACAGATATTTGTGTCAGATACTCTCGAGCGTCATTAACACAAACATATCTAGTAGCGTTTGTTGTCAAACAGTTAGCCTCGTTTACACTTTCACCTCCCCGGAGACACGTTTTAATATAAAAAGGAAAGACCTGCAGGGGTGTTTCCTTGGTAACAGCCAATGTGTTTTGCTCTTCCTCATTTTCGCTGAAGGCTCCTTGGCTGAATGCAGAGAAAACACTGTTATGTTCTTCTTTTTTTCCTTGTCTGAAAACCCAATTGCTCCTTTTGGCAGATCAGGGAAAATCTCTAGATTAAGGTAGACTTTCAAGACAGATGACAGCAATCAGTACAATGCCAGACACAGGCAGTGAGCTTCCGCTGAGTTTTCTATCAGCGCTCTGTGTCTCAGTGCTGGTGCAGCCTAGTACTTGGCTTTTATCCTCTGCTCAACTGACCCAATTTTCCCTCCGGCGCTTGTTCACTGAAACCACATTTCCACTGATGTGTCATTAGGCCTATGTTTACACATACAGGGAGACCAGGTAGTTCTCCTTGGCTGCAGCTAAGAGAAACCTTGCTGCTTCACTGCACTGATTGACTGAAAGTAGGATACACTCGGTCCCTCGGGCACTTCAATTTAGTAGATGTGGTTTTCTCTTGAAAAGTTTTGATTAACAAAATTATTTGATATAGTCAGCATACTGCGGTACAATATTGGTCATTTTCTGAGGTTCTTAAACTGATTGGATTTATTAATATTCCCAGAAATGACATGTGGACTCTATATAATTTCACCAATGGACAGAAGCTAACTCTCCAGCGAGTATGTAAGACTAACGTTGTGTTAGAGCGATAGACAATAATCTGTGATTCCCTCTGCTGTAATGATAATAATTTGGAGGAAGACAAATGCTTGGGGGTGGGGGTGGCTTTATGCTAGTGTCTCTTAAGGGGAAAGTGAATGAGAGATATATTGGCTCTTTCTTGTTTACCTGTTTCCTCTCGGTGGGCGAGTAGGTACAGTAATGAATTTTGACTGGAAGCTTGTGGGCCAAGGCCACGGCATGACAATAGAAATCCTATGTAAATGAATACTCCCTACTTTGCACCCTCCCATGGGCTATCTCTACTGGAATACATTTGTTGATATCCAGAAGGATGTGAGCGTTGACCCCGAACCCCCCCCCACACCACCACCACCATCCCCCACAAACTCCCCTGTCTATTACCATCCCAAGTGACGTGCTTTATCATGCTCGGTGGTTCTGGGGGAAAATGAATCTGCATTGTGGAGATGCCGGCCGTGATCGTGCATACAAATGTGTGGCTCTAGGCCGTGAAAATGAAAATCTGCTGGAGCCTCTCCAGAATGACAAAAGTTGTGGCAGCAGCCGCGCTGGACTTGATCGAATACTGTTGGCCGGCGTTAATAAAGCCCGAAGAGGCAGTCGCTATCTGTTCCCAGTATTTTCTTTGAGATATCTGCAGGAATGAGTGGATGAGTATGGGCTTGCTCCGCAGTGTAGGAGACTCTTTATAATGTCGAGAAAGTTGTTGTGCTGCTTTTCTGTTGCTTTTCTGTGGTGTCAGATAGCTCAGTGGTTAGAGAGTCAGACTTGAAGTCGAAGGTTGACGGTTCAATTGCCACAGTGTCAAATGTCGTTGTGTCCTTGGGCACGGCACTTTAACCTAAGTTCCTCCCAGGGGAATGTCACTGTATTTACTATATAATTACTAAAAATGGGCAATGTAAATGTCTTGTGTGGCTCCCCATGTTACATGGTATAATCTGGGAAGGTATATCAATGTGTAAACTAAAGAGGACAGAACATTTCAGTAAATATAATACAGACAAGAATGTATTATTATTCAGCAAACAAAATTAAAATGTGTGCTTTTCTATGTTGTTCTTTGTCTTTAAACCGAAAGACACTGCATTTGCACATTTGCAGTAATGTCTGTGTTAAGCCCCATAGTGGCTTTTTGGTCAATAAAACACATCCAGTGTGCCTCTATTTATTCCACCCCAGACAACACTGCCAGCATCGTGGCGCGGAGGCATCAGTTCAGCCAGGCGGAGCACGATCTCTACCAGCTCCCCGTCGTGGTGACGGACGGAGGGGAGCCAGTCCTAAGCAGCACCTCCACCCTGACCCTCAGGGTTTGCGTCTGCCAGAGAGGAGCAGGGGGAGCAGGCAGCATCAGTAGGGTTCGAGCCTGCCAAGTCCCCGCATTCCTGTCCACGGCAGGCCTGAGCACGGGGGCCTTCATCGCTATTCTTCTCTGCATCATTATCTTACTGTGTAAGAGACTTGAGTGGGGGGGGGGGGGGTGGAGGAACAGGAGGAGGCTTCTCCTTTGCCTTAAGGTGTAAATAATAAAAGGTCCTTACCATCTGGAGTGGTGACCAGCATCTAAGGCCACATTGCTGCTCCCAAATACTTTTTAAGTGATTTAGTGCTTGCCATTTGAGAATAGGGTAATGTGTTGTGCCTTTAGACCAGTGATGTATAATAACATGTTTTAAGTGGCTGTGGTCTTGCGCCCTGTCGTCTGTCCTGTCCTGCAGCCATCGTGGTGCTATTTGTCATCCTGCGGAGCAAAAAGGGCAAGAAAGAGCCGTTGATCATCTCCGAGGAGGACGTCCGGGAGAACGTGGTTACCTACGACGACGAGGGCGGGGGAGAGGAGGACACGGAGGCGTTCGACATTGCAGCGCTGCGGAACCCCGCCGGGGCGGAACAGAGGAGGCTGCGGCGGGAGGTAAGGCCAGGGACGGAGGGCTGGCTGGTGCCATGCGGGCCCCGGAGCCCGTCCCTGGTCCTGCTGGACACAGAGGACATCCACAGTGTCATTAGGCAGAGAGTGGTGGAGGCTGACAGGGACACCAGCGGGCCACCGTATGACTCCCTCCAGACTTATGCGTACGAGGGCCGCGGCTCCCCCACCGGGTCTGTCAGCTCTCTGGGTCTGGCCCAAGTCCTGCCTCCTGACCTGAGCTACAGCGACCTGGAGGACTGGGAGCCAGCCGGACACACGCTGGCTAGACTGTTTGGGAGAGAACCCTCTGAAACCGAACAGACCATCACCCCCTAATTTACAACCTCTCTTCTATCCTGTTATCAAACGATACAGAGCTGTTTGAGTTGTACAACTTGTTCCGTTTTATTGTGGAATTAATTGTCATTTTACACTGCGCTCTGACAAGGAGACTGGAGAAAAGTATTAACATTTTGGGAGAAAAACAAACAAATAAATCCAAAACAATCATGAAGTCGGTAAAATGGAAACTATTTTCCCTAGTGTATATTTTTATTGATAAATAAAGTGCAATCATTTCTGGTAAGTTAATTTATATACATCATATACATAAATTGTCGTACAATGTGTCTACTTTTTCCATTGTGGTAAGTATCTTGGTTAGTTTTCAGAAAGTACGGCTGAGTTGGGATTGGGTCACTTCTGTCCACCGTACCAAAGTTATTATGATGTATAAATGCATAACTGATTCTAGGTCACCGTATTTAATTTGGGTCTTTCTGACTATATAGGTCTGTTTTCTCATTATCCTGCTGACCATAACATCTGGAAGTATAACAGTAACCTTCCAAGGTTTATATTTATTTACTTAACACATCTACGTTTGTCTACAGCTCCCCCAAAAATACAGAAACTACATCACAGGAGCAGAGAATCTTTTAATTGGGAAACCACACCATTCTTTGAATGATAATTGGATTGAAGTGCTTTGATGTGAAGCATTTTATTACATTCCTTGGATTATAAATCATATGTGAAAAGTTATCAGTCTGATTTTCCACTCATCAGTTACGAGGCCTGCCTCATAAATAAAGGCACACAAAACTGTTCCTTAGTGTCTATAAACATAACAGAATCGATTTCTGTTCAAGTGTAATCAAGTAATCAATTATATTTTTTTACTGGCATCTACATTATTTTCACCTCACTATTCATCATATCCAGCAAAATCCCCAAAAAGTAAGAAATAAGGTGATGAAGCACAGTGACTATGAAAAATGAAGAAGAAACATGGAGAGGAACCAGTCCTCTTCTGGATGTGCCAGATAGAGATATAAGATAATTTGACCTTCTAAGCTGCAATGTTTATCAATACAAATAGCTTATAAAATTACTTGGTGGATTTGGACATGGCCATGTTGTCCTGCGGTATGGCCCTAGAGATTATGTGCCCCTAAGAGTCAACAAGACACCAACAAAATTGAAGGCAGCGTGTAACAGTACATAGAGCCAACGTGGTAGGAAATAGCTCTGTTCAAGAGTTGCTGCAGATTGAGAGATGTCAACAAGCCACTACCTACACTGAGATGAGGCCAAGTATAGCCCACAAAGTTCTATCCCAGTGCACAGGCCACAGGAGGCAGAAAGAGCTAGTCAGTGACACAACTCACGTCTGGCCAAAAGGCTGACATGACAATGATGCACCTTCTTTAAGAAAGCTTGAGGGGGCATGAGCAAGCCAGTGACTCAGCCCCCTTAATAGAGTGAGCGGCACTGTAGAGAGGGTATCACAGCAAAGAGAGGGCAGCCCGCCAGGCAAAGACAACTAGGGTGGTTTCTCAATCCACTGTCATGCTGTTAACCTTCACACCCCCAGGCCAGACTACACTCAATCATAGGACCCACTAAAAAGACAACACTGTAGCTTTAATGGAGAATGCTTGCTTTCAGCTATTGGATTTAGGGTGAAGGTCATCTTGTTAGTAAGCATGTGTTTTAACGGTGCTTCTCATCTCTGATTTATTTACCTGTGTTGGCACAGTTCATATTTAAGAGCATCTGGTACACTATTCAATTTGGAATAAGATGATGCTGAGAGCTCAATTCTGACTGTCTGAGTAAACAGAAGTCAACTTCAGTCAAACTTCCTTTAGGTGAAGTCTAATCTGGTTCTTGTGGAAGATGAGAGCAATTTCTACCCTCACTTTTACACCCTCATAGTGAATCGAATTGTCAGTGTGCAATTCCCAACAATGCACCAGGAACACTGCAACAATTCCGTTTCTTGTGAGTAGTAACTCGACTTCGATCATGTGTTTGCTGAAATTATGTGCTATGTCTGTCACATCCGAGACTGTGAACGGTTATGCTGAGAAAAAAACAAGATTTCACATTGGAATTCAACAGTTACCGTGCTCACCTATAAGACAAGCATGAAGCTCCTTTACTAAACTAGTCTGGGTTTATAATTTGGTTTGATCATTTTCTCAGCCAAATTGTGTGGGCGTTTGTTGTGGGTTTTTAACATTTGGTCATTTAGTAGATGCTCTAATCTAACCAGAGTTATGTTTAATTCAACCTGATACAGAATTCTGTTAAATGAACACATCCCCAAAATCTGTGGCAGTTTCACGGAATCGCCGAAAAATCTGTGACGGCCCCACGGACATGAGGCTGTAGCGGGTGTGGCTCAAACATTTATGCAGTGTGCCCGTACTAATCCTAACCTTAACCATTACAACACGTGCTGGTACCACTTAATATAATTTCTTCCCTTCTACTAATCCTAACCTTAAACATTGCAACACATGTGCTGGTACCACTTAATGCATCACTTCCGTGGGCCCATCACAGAATTTTCAACGATTTCGTGAAACTGCCACAGATTGTGGGGCTGTGTTCATTTAACAGAATTCTGTCAGATCATGTTAGTTTAATTAGGTGGGACGACCACACAAACCAGTGCTTGTGAAGTACACCTCACCAAATTAAGTAAGTATTAGCAGTCAGTGCAAAAAGGAAGATAATAATAATACAAAATTCAAGCACTATTTCACAAAATGCATTTGTGTGGGAAGAGTTAAAAAGTTTTCTAAAAATGGGCAGCTTGCGAGTGACTTTTACTTGTCGTTAGGCAATTTTTCCCTTGTGGATGCCTTTCAGAACCTATTATACAACCCCACCTGTTTTCATTTTAGTTGTTAATTAAAGTGACTTCTGTGTTCATTCTCATTCTGTTGACATTTCTGATTGGTTATTAGTGATTGTAACAAAATGGGGGCTCATCTGGGATTTGTTTTTTTTCCCCCATGAGTGCAGTAATTGCTGTAATCACCTACACTGAAGATCCACTGAGCCACAATATTTGTGTAAAAAAATTATACTACAGATTTTCTGTCAAAGAAAGGCATGCTATGAGTTATGATTGTTAAAATCTTTTTACATTTTTGAAAAGTTACATAGACCACATAAGAAACAAACCACAAATACACTACCCAACTAACCAGTGTGGTAATGGTGAGCAGGAGTCAAACACAGGTGGAATTTGTAGTTTATCAGAATAACGCACTCAGCAATAGCAATAATAAAGTACCAAATCAAGGGGCAGACTATGCCCAAACCAAAGGCAGCCAAAAACAAGGGCTTGCTATGAATGTATACAACGAGACAGCACGAAGGCAACACAAGAGTTACAGGAAACAATCACAGACAACTATCAAAAGAAAACTGGGAAGTAATATACACATACTGAATACATAGCACACGTGGGTCATTGTAAGCGGTATGTAACCTCATTAACTCTCCTCAGGACTTTTAAGGGCCCCACAAACCGTGGCTCGGATGCCAAGGGAGGAGTTCTGTTTGTACTCTGCCTAATGCCATAAATGCTTTCCAGACTCGGAACGTGAACTGGGGTCCCGGTCAGAAAGAAATATCCTTTGGGATTCCATAGAGCTGGAAGAAGGTCTCCACGTTCTGCAGGGATGTGGGGATACCTGGAAGACGGAGAAAAAGGCTGGATTTAGATAAATGGTCCACAACAACCAGGATGGTAGTATTACCCTAAGAGGGTGGTAGGCCAGTTAGAAAATCAATGGATAGGTGTGACCACTTTCGTTGTAGAACCGAGGATGTAATTTACCTGCTGGGAGGAGTCATGACAACTTGATCTGGGCACATACAGAGCAGGAGCGGACATACGCCCTGAAATCCCTAGTCAGAGTGGGCCACCAGTACATGACCACGAGGCATCACACTGTGCGGCCTGTCCTCGGATGATCAGAGATATGTGTGAGCCCAGATGAGCCGGTCCCACGCCGAGTTTTAGTTATTGAAAAGTGTTCTCAAGGCAGATCTGCCTTGGAGGCAGATAATATTTGATTGGTTGATTCAAAACAGAGGGTGGACCTCACATTATGTTTACTTCTGGTTGATAATTATGATTTACAGTCTATTCAGCTGTCTAATTTTGTTTGGATGCATATTGCACATTTTCTGTTAATCCAATGAACATAATTTCACTACCGGAATATTACTATGTCCTTCAGTTAATTTCATAGATCAAAATGAAATTGCTGTTCCAAACACCCAATTATTTATAAATGAAAATCATGGAAATTGTCAGGGGTGCTTAAACTTTTGTATACGACTGTATATATATATGACACTCCAGTGTGGTTAAGGTTATGGTTAGGTGTAAGGTTAGACATGATTAAATACTGAGAAAACTATGCTAATTTGCACATTTTTGATGTCATGTGATGTCCGCCCTCAGTTTTGAATCAACCAATCAAATGATTTCTGCCTCCAATACAGATCTGCCTGTATGAGCTTGGATCATACTCGAGACCAACTGGACATTTTGTGGGAGCAGCGTCCCTGTGCAACGACTGCTAGATCTCCGCATCCAGTTCCCACATTACAGGTGCCACAATACAGGACTCGGGCAGAATGGGGTGCCATCTATTGACCTCTCCTCTGTCTCATGGGAGCGGGAGATCTGCCTTCGCATTCTTGGGATATAAGAAATAGTAAAGGCAAACCTGGCAAGAAACAATGGCAACCAAGCCTCACAAGAGCGAAGCCTCCACGTTGCCCGGATGTACTCCAGGTTGCGATGGTCAGTCCCTATATGGAAAGGGTGTTTAGCCCCCTCAAGCCAGTGTCTCCAAACCATCAGGGCTTTAACAATGGCCAGCAGCTCACGATTGCCTATGACATAATTCCTCTCCATGGTATTGAGCTTCCAGGAGAAGAAGGCACAGCGGCAAAACTTAGCTGGTTAACCCGAGAGGCAAAGCACAGCCTCAACCCAGGGCCCCGGATACATTCACCTCCACAACGAAGGGCAATGATGGGTCACAAGTGGCAGCAACATTCCCTCCCTTTCCATGGATAAGACAGAAGTTCATCCACTGAGCTCCCTCTCCATCCCTTATAAGCTGGCTTCCCCCATCTCCATGGGCACAGGAACGGTCCCGTAGTGAGTACTACAAACGGACCCCGACCGATGCAATCACTCGGTAATAGGAGGTTGTCCAACTAACCAATTGGTCAACACTCTGGTTGCTTTCATACCATGCCAATTTGCTTTGGACATCCTCGTGCAGGCAGCACCGAAAATGATTGATCAGGGCCCACTTGTTCCAATCCTGAACCAGCAGCCAGTGTGCGAAGCTCCAAGGTCATACTCCTGCACCATCGAGACGACCTGCTTCAGATGGTAGAGATGCTCGCCAGGGTCAGACCGGGACTGAAAAACAGCCCGGGACTTTGGAATGCAGACCTGCCCACAACTTGTCTACAGTTCCCAAATACAAACACACCATGTTCTATATGACATCAAAATATGACGCGGTGCTATCATTGGCTGCTAACAAATTAGATAAAATAATAATAAAGTATATTATTATTATGCTTTATAATTTGAGCCATGACAACAAAACTAATTTTTCTATCCTGTGACCAGCTTACAATCGCTGTAAAAAACATTATTCATGATATTTAAAAATCAAAAAAATGTATGAGCTCTGGAAAACAATAACAGACCACTGCAAATATTTCTCAAATCAATCCACCTGAAAACCTCTGGAATGTTATCAAGAAGAAGATGGATGGTCACAATCATCAAAAAAAGCAGAGCTGCTTGGATTTTTGTGACAGAAGTGGCATAAAGTCAGCCAACATCAATGTGAAAGACTGGTGGAGAGCATGCCAAGACGCATGACAGCCAATTATACTTTTCCTACAGTTATTATTAATCCACCAAATATGGATTTCTAAACTCTTCCTAACTTAACACATTTATATTGTTGTTTAATCTTTATCTTTGCATTATTCGAGGTCTGATAACACTGCATCTTTTTATTTTGACCATGTATTTTTTTTTACCATGAACAATATTTTAATTTAAGATTCGTAATAAATGTTGTCAGTCATTGGCCCACTTCAGTACCCAGCCTGATAGTCAGGAGATGAGGGCGGAGACTTTCTCGAGCCCCAATGCCGGGGTGGCCATCGTGAAGAAGTAGAGCCCCAACTGAAGTAGATACCCCTGGCAATGAGACACAGTCCGGTAATAGTCTCCGGCAAGGGTCAGATGTACCGTACCGGGGACTTCGGCTCGTGGAGGGTTGTGTCTAGCATCCGGAGGCGCTGCGCCAGATACCTGAGTTTGATGCGCGTCCAAGTGTTGGATGGCCTGGAGCACACTGTCCATGTGCTGGACCGAGTCTAGCCAACGTCTCTCTGTGCTCTTTCATGCTGTTGACAATGCCGGATAGCTTGGTCCTTGCTGCTGACTCCAATTTGTGTTCTGTGATTCTGTAATATTGGTGGGGCAGGAGTCAAACGCAGGTGGAGTTTGGAGAAGTACATGAGGGTAACGCGCTCAGCGATAGCTGTTATAAGGTACCAATCTCTGGGGCAGACTGTGCCCAAAATCAAAGGCAGCTAAAACCAAAGCTTGCATAAATGTATACAAAGAGATGGATGGTGGATCAGTAGGCCAGTAAGACATCGAACGCTGGAACCTGGACACCCCACGAGAGGGAGACACCACAGTGGAAGACATTACACTGTTGATATTTTCCATTTGCAATAAGTTACCAAAGTATGGGTTGGTACATGTTTTATAAGTATACATGTTTAAGGATGGTAAATGTGTTAAGTGCTACAGGATTCAGTCACATTTATGTTGCCTCAACGCCTCCCTGGAGATTATAATGTAGCTACTTTGCAACTCAGATTTTAAAACCATTTGAGGCACATTACAAAATATATCAACTTTCCAATAAATGTAAGGTAATAAATAAAATACATTAAAAATGTCATAAATAAAATACATTTATGTCAAAATACAGATCAAAGAGATTGGTGTGTTTATGGAAACCTAGGCCTAAAACATCTGGTTTTGCCTGAAAAAAAAAAAAAAATGTGAGAGCTACTCTCAAAGCATTAGAGGAAGAGCTCACTTGGGAGATAGTAAACTGATGTATCCGAGCACATCTGATCGACATTGCAAAGAATTCTGACATCAGTGTAGGATCAAAGTTCCGATTATGAAGCTGTTAGATCTGCTCCTCCCCAAACTTGTGAGTAGATCCCAGAGGTATATAGCACACTGAAGTTCTGCAAATTGCGAAATACAGAGATGCAAAGATATGTGGAATGTTCAAGGGAACAATAATGTAGCCTCGATTGGTGTCGGGTTTTCAAGAACCTTTAGGGCAGTGGTTCTCAACTCCGGTCCTGGGGACCCACTGCCCTGCATGTTTTAGACATCTCATAGCTTCACCACTGAGGCTAACAAGTATTTCTAAGCTCAGTTTCATTTGAATTAGGTACTGGAGCAGGGAGACATCTAAAACATGCAGGGTAGTGGGTCCCCAGGACCGGAGATGAGAAACACTGCTTTAGGGTATAAAAACATCCAAAATGCTAATTGGCTGATTTGACATTACATCTCATTTTACCAACCGTACATCTCAGAATTTCTCCCAAAAAATTTGAAAATAGTTTCCCGTACATCTCAGGAAACTATTTTAAAAACCTGAATTACGTTATATGCCAACATATTTAGGGTTTTTTACGTTTGAACTGCACATTTCGTTATTAGGCTATATTTATACTTCAATTACGTTGCTCCGTTTAGCGGATTTATGCAAGAACATTCCACACATTGCATAGCGTTCGAAATTATATTGCAACATTCACAGTTAAGGTTAGGTAGGAGGATACTAACGGTTAAGGTTAGGCATGAGGTTACTAACGGTTAAGGTTAGGCATGAGGTTACTAACGGTTAAGGTTAGATATGACGTTACTGAGGTTAAGGTTAGAATTAAGATTAGGGTTAACATTACAAAAAATGATAATCGCGTGTCTGCATGACGCAAGCAACGTAGAACAAAACACACACAAAGAGCCGATCTGGATTTGAACTCACAAACATTGGTATGCGAGTCGCAGATTTATACACCCATCCACCATCCCCGAACTCCACCCTAACAAAAACTACGCTATTTACATGCTACGTCATGACCCTCTCATACGTTCATATTTCACATATTTCGTTATACAAAATAGTTCCTTTAGAACGTATTTCATGTGATTTAGGGCTACATTTTACTGCTCTAATTGCAGAAGTAACTGCAAGCAATAAGACATCTTTGTGAGTTGTGATATATTGGAAATATAACATGGTTAAACACTGTTTCCATGCACTCAGCAGTGCATTGTGCCTAAAAAGAGCTCTTAGCCATGATACATTGCCCATAAAGCACACCCCCTTGCCACCTCCAGCAGTTCAAGGTTTAAACTTTATCGCTTTAGAATTGCCTTCACCAAGAAAACAAACAGCTCAGTTTTGAGAGCTGTAATAATGGCAGATTGGTTTGTTTTGACTCAAGACTAACTTCACAGGCACAAGACTAAGTTTACAAAAATGGAATAAAAAAATGTAATCCCTACTCATCAATCTACCTACAAAAGTAACATACCCTAATAAGGTTTCCCCAGTGCCCAAAGACACAGATGTATAAAAAATGGTTCTTCGTATACACCAGTATGTCATTACTGCCATCAGAAAGGCTAAATGGTCTTTCAGTGTCCTAAATTGAAACAGAAAAATTAGAGAAAATGCTATTTATTCTTGTGAAAGCACTCAAGCCTGTTAAGTTTATATTGTTTATTTATTTTTATCCCCATTAGCAGCTGTCAAAGCAGCAGCCACTCTAACTGTGGCCCACTGAAAACTAACAACATACATAACACTGATATATTGATAGAGCAGAAATATCAAAACAACATTAACAAAATTTATTTTCTGTCTTTTAAAGATACAGTAATGTTGATATTCAGTATCTAAGGATGCATCACGGCTACATACAATACTGTGTTACTGTGAAATTGTTTGAGACTTGGGGACTGTAAGCAGACATCTGGGGACTGATTTATACGCTCATCAACAACTTCATTAAGTACACCTGTTCAATTGCTCATTACGGCAAATTACTAATGAGCCAATCATGTGGCAGCAATTCAGTGCATTTAAGCATGTAGGCATGGTCAAGGTGAACTGTTGAAGTTCAAACCAAGCATCAGAATGGGGAAGAAAGGTGTTTTAAGTGACTTTGAACATGAAATTTGTTGGTGCCAGAGGGGTGGTTTGATTATTTCAGAAAGTGCTGATCTACTGGGATTTTCCTACACAAACATCTAGGGTTTACAGCGAATAGTTAGAAAAAGTGAAAATATCCGGTGAGCGGCAGTTCTCTCTGTGAAAATTCCTTGTTGATGGTAGGTCAGAGGAGAATGGCCAGACTGGTTAGAGCTGATAGAAAGGCAACAGTAACCCAAAAAAGAACTTGTTACAACAAAGGCATGCAGAAGAGCATCTCTGAATGCAGAACACATCAAACCTTAAAGCAGATGGGCTACAGCAACAGAAGACCACACCAGGTGCCAATCCTGTCAGCTAAGAACAGGAAATTGAGGCTAAAATTTGCATGGGCCCACCAAAATTGTAAAATAGTAGATTGGGAAAAAGTTGCCTGTTCTGACGAGTCTTGATTTCTGCTGCGACATTCAAATGGAAGGGCCAGAATATGGCGTAAACTACATGATAATTTAGCATGGATAAATCATCCCTTGTATCAACGGTTCAGGTTGCTGCTGGTGGTGTAATGGTGTGGGGGATATTTTCTTGGCACACTTTGGGCTCCGAAGCACCAATTGAGCAGTTTTTTAAATGCCACAGACTTCCTGAGTATTGTTGCTGACCATGTCCATTCCTTTATGACCACCAAAGTGTACCCATTTTCTAACTTCCAGCAGGATGATGTGCCATGTGACAAAAGCTCACTTTATCTCAAACTGGTTTCTAGATCATGACAATGTTCTATACTCAAATGGCCTCCACAGTCACCAGATATCAATCTAATTTAGTACATTTGGGATGTGGTGGAACGGGAGATTCACATCATGGATGTGCAGTCGGCAAATTTGCAGCAACTGCATGAACAACAATCAATGCAAACCAAACTCACCAAAAATCACAAGCTGTTCCAACTTGTGAATTTCATCACGGCAACTCAAAATGTGAATTATTAGTGTGTATGGCCCCCACATGCCTGTATGCACTCCCGATGACATCTGGGCATGCTCCTGATGAGATGGCGGATGGTGTCCTGGGAAATCTCCTCCCAGACCTAGATCAGGGCATCAGTGAGCTCATGGACAGTCTGGGGTGCTGTCTTGGCAGCGTCAGATGCACTAATACATAATGTTCCAGAAGTTATCAATTGGATTCTGGTCAGGGGAACATGAGGGCCAGTAAATGGCATCAATGCATTCGTCATCCAGGAAATGCCTACATACTCTGGCCACATGAGGCCGGGCATTGCTCAGCAACAGGAGGAACCCAGCCACTAAACCAGCATAAGGTCTGATGATGGGTCTGAGGATTTCATCACTCAGTGTGGCGTTCAACACGGCATCTCCAGACTCTTTCTCATCTGTCACATATGCTCAGTGTGAATCTGTGAAGAGAACGGGTCACCAACAGCCACCCTAATAGAGTCTGTTTCTGACAGTTTGGGCAGAAACATGCACAACAGTAGCCCACTTTAGGTCATTTTGTAGGGCTCTGACAGTGCTCCTCATGTTCCTCCTCAACAAAGAAGCAGATACCGTTCCTGCTGCTGGGTTGATGCCCTTCGACGGCCCTGTCCAGGTCTCCCCGTGTAACGGCAAGTCTCCTGGTATTTCCTCCATGCTCCTGAGACCTAGCGACTTCTAGCAACGCCACATATGGATGTGCCATCTTGGAGGAGCTGGACTACCTGTGCCACCTGAATGGGCTGGAGGTACCGCAACAGGCTACCAGTAGTGACAAATAGAGAATAATCAGTCTGGAAGGATAAGGAGAGAGCAAATGTCTGTAGCCACCTCCTGTAAAAACATTCCCCTTTTGGGGGTTGCCTTGCTGTTGCCTCTCCAGTGCACCTGTAAGGGAAAATCAAAAGTTCAAGCCTCTTTCCAGGGGTTGCTGTGTCAACTTTTGATTGGCCTCCCGGTGTTGATTTAAGAATAGGTGTAGCAAGGTGTGTCGTTGCTCTAGGAGTCTTCCCAATGGTCGTCATCTGAAGTATTTTTCTGTCTCATTTCATATTGTGTCTCCACAAATAGTATTGTTAAACAGAGCCGTGCAGCCCTACATTTTGGAGGGTGTTTTAACTTTGCCTGACATTTCAGCAACTGGTGACAGTGTGTTAGTTTAATGTGTGGAGATGTGGTGATGTGGAAGTTCCTTTATATAATATGGAATTTGAGTCTGATCCGGTTTCTGTTCGTAGAGGTGAAGTCTAGCCTACCTGTGAAATTTCCATCGACCAAGTCCAGTGTTAGAAGGATGTCAGTGATTTCCTGGTCACCTCATTCTCAAGGATCCCCCCCAGGCGGTTGGGCTCCTGCAAAGCTAAGTGAAGCTGTCAGGTGTGGGAGTACTCACAAGCATTGATCCACATACGTTTGTGATTGGGCGAACAGTCTGGAAGAAATAGCTTTACTCAGAAAATGAAAAGGCTTGTCGAAACTCTCAATTCCAGTGGGATTTGCTGCAATAATACACACTGTTGATAGAACTAATGACACGATTGGGGAAATGGGTCTGAATGTGGATACTCCCCTCCCATATTAGTAGTAGTTTTGGAGTGCTGTCGAAAATGTTCATACACCACTTCCAGGTTCGTCTACTGACAATCTCAAATTATAATTTTAGTTTGACCTAAGATATTGAGATCAAGATGGTTGTGTGGCAGGCCATCACAGGGTCAACAAGACTTATGACCGAATTTCAAGTAAATGTTACTTGTCCCCAACAGGATGTTGTGACTTATTGTAAATGATGTTACATTTGCCAGCAGTCCGATAAAAACAAACATTAGCTGCATTTTTTTATGAGAATGTTTGTGATCAATTTGATTTTCTCTGCATGTCCTTACTGTGAGTGTTTTTACTTACAGTACAGTGTGTTGATCTGTTTCTCTCAGAAT
>JACXGM010021469.1:0-10114 GCA_016801145.1 Umbra pygmaea
GCCCGGGTAAAGGCAGTCCAGGCAGCCCGGGTAAAGGCAGTCCAGGTAAAGGCAGTCCAGGCAGCCCGTGTAAAGGCAGTCCAGGCAGCCCGGGTAAAGGCAGTCCAGGCAGCCCGGGTAAAGGCAGTCCAGGCAGCCCGGGTAAAGGCAGTTCCGACACGGGCAGGGGTTCTGGCAACCCTGGTGGCAGGGGGTCTGGAAGCCCTGGCACAAGCAGGGGGTCTGGAAGCCCTGGCACAAGCAGGGGGTCTGGGAGCCCTGGCACAAGCAGGGGGTCTGGGAGCCCTGGCACAAGCAGGGGGTCTGGGAGCCCTGGCACAAGCAGGGGATCTGGGAGCCCTGGCACAAGCAGGGGATCTGGGAGCCCTGGCACAAGCAGGGGGTCTGGGAGCCCTGGCACAAGCAGGGGGTCTGGGAGCCCTGGCACAAGCAGGGGGTCTGGGAGCCCTGGCACAGGTCCAGTGGCGGCTGAGCAGGGGGTCCGGAGGTGTCAGCGATGGGGGTCCTGAGATGGTCGAAACCATGGGACCCGGTGACAGGGGTTCGGGGAGCCCTGGCAGCAGGGGTTCTGGGAGCTCCACCGGCGGCTGGGCAGGGGGGCTGGATGACAGCGGCTGCTGAGCAGGGGGTCCGGATTCCTCCCTGGCTGCGTCGTCACCAAAGCCCGGCGTCGGAGGGAGGATCAGGATCTCCAGGTCCGTAGCTAGGAGGGCCCAGGTGTGGGTGATGCTGAGCAGGCTGCCGGTGGCTGTGGCGCAAAAGGGGGCCCGACGGCCATCTTGTTGTGGAGGTCGGCCATCTTGTGGAGGTCGGCCATCTTGGGAAGGGGGCCCTAACCCTACGATGGGGAGCCCTAGAATGGGAGCCAACACCCTGTACCGAAGGATTGTGGGAAACACAAGCCCTAGGGGCACTAGCCCGAGAGCTAGGGGAACAACCAGCCTGGAAGCTGGAGAGAGAACTAGCCTGTAACATGGGAGAGCTAGAAACTGTGCTAGCCTGAGCTCTGGAGGAGATATCAGGGCTCATAGACCTAGCCTCTATGCTAGGGGACCTAGCTAGGGCTTTGGAGAAGCAAGCGGGGCTCAGAAAACAAGCCTGGGAGGTAAAAGGGGGCTTGCTAGCCTGAAATCTAGTGAGGTAGCTGACAGGAGAGTGGGAAACCCTACCTGAAGGAGTAGAGGCCATCCGGGTGCTGTGGTGGAGTCAGCTGTGGTAGTGTCCTTCGAATAGTCATTCCTGTCCATTCAGGGGGTATTTATACTCTCTTCTTCCTCGTCGTCCCAGAACACACATTCATCCTCTGAGAAGACCTCCTCCTCACAGAAAGAACGCTCCTCTCTGCCGTAGTCTGCCTCCTCTAGCCATCCACAACCAAAACAGGCTACTCCATCGGCGCCGTATTCTACGTCCTCCGGGGAGTAGCCCATAGCCCAAGCCTGCTCACAGAACCGGAGGTTGATCCGGTCGAGCTCACCTCCGGAACGTAGTCCCCCGAAAGAGAAGGGAAAGCTCTCCTCGGGTCCATCGGTAATCCTTCGCTGCCTCATTTGACGGTGGATCAATCTGTCACATTTCCTTTCCATATAGAATAGAGGCAGGCGCAAAGGAGATGCAAGTGCCAATAATACTTGATAAAGCAAAATAGCCTTGTGGGGCTGAACAGGAATAACATATAACTATTCGGGAGAACACGTAACAGGGAACATTGATCCACACGAACCGAACAAAACACATGAACTAAATACAACACCTAACTAGAGACAATGGGAAACACCTGGGGAACAATAATTAACCATGACGTAAGTATAATAGCCAGTCTAATACTGTGCTAGATTTGTTGTCCCGTAGCTACTTGTTATGACACGCCAGGCGGCTAATGTTAAACCTGTTGTTACGTGTAAATTAGATCCAGAGGCATCGTCTTTGTTGCAATATTACAATTTGTATTGTCCTCCACACAGATGCATGGTACACAAAGTCCACAATACGAGTATTCCCAAAGCTTAACACGACAACAGCATTTATCAAACTCCGCCGTAGCGGTCAAAAACTTGTTTGCCCTTCCGGAATCAACACCCCCCCAACTACCTGTTGAACCCTCACATATATAGTTGAGCCTACAGCACCATCTAGTGGCCCAACAAAGGATAAACACACATTTGGCTCCTACAGTAACCAAAACAGACACTGAACATAACGTACTGCATGAAACCAACACAAGGGGGACCCAAAACACAAAAGGCAGAAACATGAACCAAGGAAACACACAGGGCAGTAACTAAAATGAGGTCCATCATCCGGACCACCCTGGACCGGATGTTACAGGAACGGCTTTATCTCTGAGCCTCCCTGATGGGTCAAACAGCTCCTTTTTAAAGTGAGTGGAACATAAGCACTGTTTTTTTCCTTCAGAAAAATGTGTATATTTCCTGACAATTTCCCTGCACAATTCTTGCTTTGTTTGATAATGCTTACCATATGTAGATTTTCCAGTTTTGCAGCTAATGCCTAACATCTGTTTTTTTAATGTAATATAGGATGTATATTCTTCAAGAATAAAATTTTATGAATGTCTAATTTATCTATAATAACCAGGGAATCAATGATTAATTAATTAATTTTTAAAAAATCCTAATTTAACCCCTCAAACTAGTGAGTGCCATCCATCCAGCCATCCTCGTATGCTTATCCGGGGTTGGGTTGCGGGGGTAGCAGCTCCAGCAGGGGACCCCAAACTTCCTTTTCCCGAGCCACATTAACCAGCTTCTACTGGGGGATCCTGAGGAATTCCCAGGCCAGTTTGGAGATATAATCCCGCCGCCCAGTCCTGGGTCTTCCCCGAGGCCTCCTACCAGCTGGACATGCCTGGAAAACCTCCCTAGGGAGGCGCCCAGGGGGCATCCTTACCAGATGCCCAAACCACCTCAACTGGCTCCTTTTGACGCAAAGGAGCAGTGGCTCTTTTCCGAGCTCCTCACAGATGACTGAGCTTCTCACCCTAAGGGAGATGCCAGCCATCCTCCTAAGGACACCCATTTCGGCCGCTTGTACCCTGAATCTCGTTCTTTCGGTCATGACCCAGCCTTAATGACCACAGGAGAGGGTAGGAACGAAAACTGACCGGTAGATTGAGAGCTTTGCCTTCTGGCTCAGCTCTCTTTTCGTCACAATGGTGCGATAAATTGAGTGTAATACCGCCCCCGCTGCACCGATTCTCTGACCATCTCCCACTCCATTGTCCTCTCACTCGTGAACAAGACCCCAGGGTATATGAAATGCTTCACTTGGGGTAAGGACTCATTCCCTACCTGTAGTAGGCATTGCAGAGAAACATGGCCTCAGATTTAGAGGTGCTGATCCTCATTCCAGCCGCTTCACTAGTGAGTGGGACACACTTTATTGCCCACGGTCGTGTGTTGTCACCATGACAACTAACAACAATCACCATTTTGTTGTGTACGAGTCGAATGACCACGGCAAACAGTTCAATGGCCTTCCTAGACATTCTATTTCACTGGGAAAACAGCAATCATGTTTGTGGACATATCTTCACTTGCGGAAAGTTGCACAAAGCACACTTTGGTAATGCCCACTACTCAATCAGTGAGGGGTAAAGACTGAAGCCAACATGATGTGTTGAACGCATGTTATAAAACATATTTTTAGAATACACATTACTGTTTGAATATATGCAGAAAATAAATCATAATGCTCAAAAATGTACATGACCACAAAAAAATGACATACATATGCGATACATCTGCGACCTATCGAAATCTGGGGTCGCAATCCCATTTCAATAGTTTTGGTCACAGTTTCGAGCCCTGACTAGAGGAGAGGTTTTAGAATAGGGTGACCAGACATCCCCAGTCCCTATTGTTAATGGCCTGTCACCATTGGAGCTGTCCCCAGAAATGTCCCTGTTTGATGGACAATTCATTATCAGAATGTTTGTAGATTACATTTTAAATGGTTTGGCATTATACAAATTTGTGTGAAATCTTCAAAGATGACAGAAGCATAATGTTTTCCGTTTACAGAGTGTAGAGGAAGGAGAAGAGGAAGTGTGGATTGAAAGAAGAGTGAAAAGGTATAATGATATAACCTTCAAAATAAAATTCAGAATGTCAAAGCATATCAAAGTGTATAATTGCTTCAGTAACATATTATAAAATAAAAAGAGATTTGGGCTCAACAGTTACTTGACATTTCACAAATGTCATGTAGGATGCCAGCTCTCTCTCTCACCGTTTGCAATGCGGTAATTGGGAACACCTGGTGTCTCAATTAGTTATCCAATGACGGCTAAATTCGTAGCCTCCGAAGGCCATGTAGGCTGCATCCTTTGAAGTCTGCAGTCTTCGAAGGATGCAGCCTTCACATTGAGACACAGCTACACTCTGCATCTGGTCCTTCTTTTCCCAGACTACTCACCCTCTATAGTGCGAAATTACACATGAACAGACAGGGTTATAGCATTCTTACATTTCAATCACAAGAACCTGTCTACTCCCGCACTCTTCCCGTTCCCTCTATAGTTTGTGAAACTACACAAGTTTTGCGGGAAACTGCACAATGTTATTTAAAAATATTCAGTACTCTACGCCCAGCTGCCAATTGGGAACACAACAAAAAAAGAGACTTGAGTATGTGGCTCCTTATCACAATCAATCAGTATGGCAAAAATATTATCTTGAGAGGGCCTTACAAAATGGTTTTCAAAGACAGCAAAGCAAATGTGGAAGGACCGTCTTCCACAATGGAAGATGAAGAATGTTCATGAGTTGAAAAAGAGGATGAGATCATCAGACAGCCAGGACCAGCCAGTCAGCAGCCAGCCCCAGGTCCAGCCAGTCAACAGCCAGCCTCAGGACCAGCCAGTCAACAGTCAAATATTTATTCCACCAGGTCTTCATTATAATTGACATTATTGACAAAAATGACATTTAATCAGAAAATTCTAATAGGACTTATCTTGAAAAATGTGATCTAGCAGAGGAAATTGTCAAATATTAACAATATTTGCTGTTTATTTTGCTTAAAATTGTTTACAAAAATTGTTATGTCTGTATTGTTTTAATGACCCAATGATGTTGTGGGTCCATCATACACACGAACATTGGATGAGTAATAGAAATACAAACACAAGGGAAATATTGTTCTGCTGCTGTATTGTTGTATTTAATTTCTTGTTTTATTATTGCACTAGAATAACATTATTATATATATATTTTTGTAGTTATTTATTATGTTCTTTTTGTATTTTTATTCCCTTGTGTAATTCATGCGTAATTTGTGGAATTCATGTGTAACTTTGTGTCATCTTGCACCCTCTTCGCTTTATCTTGGCCAGGTTTCGTTTCAAATGAGAATTTGTTTTCAAAGTGCCCACCTGGTTAAATGAAGGTTAAATGAATAAAAATAAACATTACCTTTTTCCACTGACCTAACCAATGTCATATTTGTCTGCTATGAAATTACTATGTTTGTTTCTCTGTAACACGTGTAAAACCAGTGCTAAAGATGGCCAAGTGTCTGCAGATAGTAGTACTTGATTATCTTTTTTTTTTTTTCTTTTTTTTTTTGGGTATAGTAGTACTTGATTGATTTGGTTACTAATTGCTTAGGATCTTCCCTCACCTGGTTGCATACATATTCATTTTGTCAACAATTGAAAGAAAAGAATACAAAAAACTGCATAAATGAAAACACCTGTTCTTAATAGGGTTTATACACTCACGGTCACTACATTAGATTAAGGCTGTGACCCACTTTTGCCTTCAGAGCTGCTTTAATGCTTCATGGCATAGATTCAGTAAGGTGCTGGAAGCATTTCTCAGACATTTCAGTGCATATTGACATTATTGCATAATGCAGTTGCTGCAGATTTGTAGGCTGCACATCCATGATGCAAATCTCCCGTTCCAGCACATCCCAAAGTGCTCAACTGGGTAGAGATCTGGTGACTGTAGAGGGCATTGCAGTACAGTGAACTCACTGTCATGTTGAAGAAACCAGTTCATCCTTCTGGAATTTGGGCACACTGTGGTCATGAAGGGATGGACATGGTCATCAAAAATACTCAGGTAGGCTGTGGCATTCAAACAATGCTCAATTAGTACTAAGGGGCTCAAAGTGTGCAAAGAAAAAATCTACCACACCATTACACCAACACCAGCCTGAAATAATGATATAAGACATGATTGAGTCATGCTTTCATGTTGTTCCCAACAAAATCTGACCCTACTGCTTGTCTAACATGGAAGCCTTTAGTCAGCAAATGTGCAGGATGATGACACATTTACCAGCTATACAGTCATGGCCAAAGATTTTGAGGATGACACAAATAATAAGTTTCACAAAGTGTGCTGTTGATGATGGCAATTTGCAAATATTCCAGAATGTCATGAAGAGTGATCAGATGAATGGCAATGAATTGCAAAGTCCCTCTTAGCCATGAAAATTGATTTAATCTCCCTCAAAAAATTTCCACTGCATTTCAGCCCTGCCACGAAAGGACCAACTACCATCATGTCAGTGTTTGTCGTTAACACAGGTAGTGTTGACGAGGATAAGGCTCGAGATCACTCTGTCATGCTAATTAACAGACTGTAAGCTTTAAAAGGAGGGTGTTGCTTGAAATCATTGTTCATCCTGTCAACCATGGTTACCAGGAAGGAAACACGTGCCCTCATCACTGCTTTGCACAAAAAGGGCTTCACAGGCAAGGATATTGCTGCTAGTAAGATTGCATCTAAATCAACCAATTATCGGATGATCAGCAACTTCTAGGAGAGAGGTTCAATTGTTTTGAAGGTGTCAGGGCGCAAGCCTGACCTGAAAGTCCAGCAAGCCTGACCTGCTCCCTGGGCCTGCCCTTGTCACCATGCATGTTCCTGTCCCGGTGCCAGTGCCTGCCCTTGTCCCCGATCCAGTGCCTGCCCATGTCCCCGATCCAGTGCCTGCCCATGTCCCCGATCCAGTGCCTGCCCATGTCCCCGATCCAGTGCCTGGCCTTGTCCCCGATCCAGTGCCTGGCCTTGTCCCCGATCCAGTGCCTGCCATTGTCCCCGATCCAGTGCCTGCCCTTGTCCCCGAGCCTGTCTGCCCCGTCATGGTCTCTTTCTCTGTGTGTCAGTTTCTGTGTCTGTCCAGGGTCCTATGCCGGCCTCGGTTTCGGTACCTGTTCCTGTTCGCCGCTGCTGCCTCCGCGCTCTGGCCCGCCGCTGCTGCCTCAGCCTGCCAGGTCTCCGTTTCTGTCTCGGCCCACCGGCCTCCTCAGGCCCGGCCTCCTCAGGCCCGGCCTTCTCAGGCCCGGCCTCCTCAGGCCCGGCCTCCTCCGGCCCGGCCTCCTCCGGCCCGGCCTCCTCCGGCCCGGCCTCCTCAGGCTCGGCCTCCTACCGCCTGGCCTCCTCGTGCCCGGCGTTCATCGGCTGGTTCCTGCTGTTTGGCGCTTCGGGAGCTGCATGAGGGGAGGGTTCTGTAACGCTCCCCTCCTGGCCTGGACATGGACTCTTGTGCTTCATTGCTTTTGGTTTTTCCTGATTATGTTTTCTGTGTATAGTTCAGTATTGGTGTGTGTTTAGTCTTCACAAGACACTTAGTAGTGCATTGCTAATCAGTTGGAATACCAGGCGTACATCTCAGAATTACATTCTCAGGAAACTATTTTGAAAACATGAACTACGTTATATGCCAACATATTTAGGGTGTTTAGTTTAGTGGATTCATGCGAGAAATTTCCACACATTCCATACATTCCATAGCATTCAGAATTATATTGCAACATTCACAGGAAGGTTAGGTATGAGGATACTAATGGTTAAGGTTAGACATGACGTTACTGAGGATAAGGTTAGGATTAAGGTTAGGGTTTACATTGCAAAAAAATGGACAATCGCCTGTCTGGATCACGCAGCAATGTAGAACAAATCACACAAAGTGTCCGTCTGGATATGATCTTGCAAACACTGGCATGAAAGTCACAGATTATATACGCCCGTCCACCATCCCCGACCTCCGCCCTAGCAAAAATCTACGCTTAATGCTACATCATGATCTTCATATGTTCATATTTGACATTTTTCGAGTGTTACATTTAGTTCCCTACGAACATAATTGACCCTCTCATACGTTCAAATTTAACATATTTCGATTTTACAAAATAGTTCCCTCAGAACATATTTCATGTGATTTAGGATGGACTTGTGGCAAGCAGTCTAAGTTATCCAGGCAAGTTCATTTCAGTTAGCTAAATCTGTAGAAAGCCAAGAAGGGTGGACTGTTTAATGTGACACGATACAGCACATGGTGACACGATATGGCACATGGTGACACAATACGACATATGGTGACACGATATGGAACATGGTGCACAGGAGTGGAAGGGTGCTGTCCATGAAGGATAACAGTGCTAAAGCCATGTACAAAAAAGCTAATTTAGCATTTGCCAGGGCCCATGTTGACAAAAGTGAAGAATATTGGGACTCCATACTTTGGTGAAATGAGACAAAGTTTAAACTTTTTTGAACTTATGGCATCCAAACTGTATTGCTTCACAAGGTAAAAAAGTATAATGAAAAATGCATGGTACCCACAGTAAAGCATGCAGTGGCAGTGTTATTCAGTGGGGGTTGTATGAGTATTGCATGTGTCAAGGAATCGCACTTTATTTAAGGCGTCATGAATTCACAGATGTACCACGAAATACTGAAGAAGAAGATTACCATCTCTCCACACCCTCGGTCACTGTGCACTCTTTCAACATGATAATGACCCAAAATATACATCCCAGGCCACCGCTGCATTTCTAAGGAAAAAAAGGGTGAAAGTGATTCAGTAGCCAGATACAGTTTCTCACCTCAACCGAATAAAACAGAGTATCACCAGGGAAGATACCAACTGTCTGGTGATGTCGATGTACTGCAGACTTCAAAAAGGCATTGTATGCAAAGGATATGCACCTAAATATTGACAATGATTATTTGTTTTTAATGTTTAATATTGACAATTATTACTTTAATCTATATTATGTCAAACGTTTCAATGTTTTTTAGTGCCCGAAAATTAGGGGATCATGTACAAAAGGTGCTGTCATTTCTGAACAGTAAATCCGATATTCATAAATATACTATTTAAATTAAAGCTTACAGTCTGCACTTCAATCGCATTGTCATTGAATCCTTTCAAACTCAAAATGCTAGAGTACAGAACCAAAAGTAAAAACAAAATGGTCACTGTCCAATGAATTATGGTGCTCACTGTATATTTATTGCCAAAGTGTGACTATAAGAACACTACTGTTATTGATATATTTTTTGCAATTATATCTTAATAAGCTTGCTATATTGTTTTTTGATTGCGCTGTTGTTCATTGTTTTTATTTTGATCGGATGAAGCAATATATTGAAATCGTAAATTTTATTATTATTTCACCCAAATTTGGAACTTGTTCAGAGAAGCCATATTGCAAGCTTTTTTTCTTTCAATTGCACCTAATGTGTCCCATCGTGATGCAGTGTCGGGGGGGTAGGGCCGAGCAAGGGGCCCTGTGTCCGGCGGTGCCGGAGAAGCAGCAGGGGGCCCTGTGCTGTTGTCGAAGCCCAGCGGTGGAGGTAGAAGGAGACCCTCCAGGCCCCTTTTCTGGAAGGCCGGTAGAGCTGGGGCCTCGGGCTGGAGGGCCGGCAGAGCTGGCCCCTGCTCCAGGTAATGCTCCTCTCCATCACCAGCCAGGGCATGATGGTGATAGGACAGCGTCAGCTCCGGTAAGGACTCCACGGGTCATGGGACATCAGAAAATACCCACCATGGCGTAGTGGTGGGTACCCATGGAGCCATAGGGTCCTTTAATGGTGCTGACGCCACCAGCCCTGGCTGTTCCACCGGAACAGGGCTGCCTAATGTGGGTGTGGATGCCTGTCCCCACACCTCATAGCCCCCCCAAAATTTCCTTGGGGAGACCCCTGTCCTTCTCTCCTCAGAGGAGTACAGGTCTAAACCATCCGGAAAATAGGGGTATTTCCAGGGCTTCGGTATGGTGGGTTGACTAGCCTGGAAGTAGCTCTCCTGCTCATCTTCCAGGTCTTAGTCCCAATCCCACATGGCGAAGACA
>JACXGM010021470.1:0-17244 GCA_016801145.1 Umbra pygmaea
TAGATTGGCATGGAAAATTGCTTTTAAAGGTGCATTTGAATTCTGCTACATCAGATGTAGAGAGCATAAAGTGACCAGAGAGTGTTAGTGCTCAACAGACGATTTGCGATCAGTGTCTGTGTTCCATGTTGAGCAGCCGAATGGCCTGTGGGAAGAAACTGTTTTTAAGTCTGGTGGTCCGTGCCTTGATGCTCCGGTAGCATGTCGTACTGCAGTTGCTGCTCTCTCCTCTTGCTAAGATAACTAAGTTAGAGGCTCGGCTTCAGACGCAGTTGCCAGAAAAGGAATATCCCAGTGCAGCTAACGATAAGAACGTGTCTGAGCCACCAGGCAGTGTTGATAGTAGTAGCTATCCTAACTCCCCCGCACTATCCTTGCAGCCGGACAATTTTCTCATGGTTGCTGGCAAAGGGCGCCGTCGGCCTGCTCGGCTGGTGTCGAATTCTAAACCACTAACAGACATTTTCAGCTGGTTTTCCCCACTTGACTCTGACTCCTGAGTCGTCACTCTTGGGGATTGAGCGGCAGACGCGTCTAAGCAGGACACATGACAAAATGAAAAGTTTAGTAAACGGTGACTCCATTACCCGTAATATTAGACTGAAGAATCAGCCAGCGATTATACAGTGTTTATTTTTATGCACTTAAACACAAGAACCCTATAAGATCCACTGACGCTCTAGAGCGTCAAAAGCTCTATATCGAACCATACATGGTTAGCAACTAAAGCTTGGGACCATTGGAAAGGGGAAGATCAGACAAAAAGAATGAGTGGTGGCCAGGGCCGGGGTGGGAAACATTTTCAGCCCGGGAGTTTCATGGTGCACCAGCCCATTTTGTGATGGGGTAAATAGTGACTGAAAATAATCTAATCCCTTTACTTGTGTTATTTCCTACTTTACATATTTCATTTGTTTATTTATTTACAGAGACAACTTAAATGTATATGCTAACACTATTAAACAAAATATCCTCAGTAATTAGACGACTACAGTAAATACAGAGTCTTGACCATATAAGGTAAATGTTAAGTTTGAAGAATGAGGTTATATACTGCCCATTTATTTTTTATGTTGTTTTTTCGCAATTGCTAGGACCCATTTTCCAGGTTTCTTTTTCAAAACTCTACACACAGTTCCACTAACCAGCTTTCAGTGTTGCACAGCAGTTAATTTCACATAAAAAATGCACAAAAACTACAAAAATAATTCATACATCTCAAATCAACTAATTCTTCCATAACTCTAGCAACAGTTGTCACCCAACAAGCACACTGTCAATCATAAAACAATAACCTAAGCAAAACTAAGAACATATTATTTCTTCACAAAACAAGAATGACCCCTGTCCACTGTTTAGAATTCAAATGCAAAAGACAGGGTTACCATTCACATCACATCTTATGTCATCTTGGGCAATACACCTCACTTATGAGGGCAATACACCTCACTTATATTCTGATGAAGTATAGTAGCCCTAATCTCATCTGAGACTACAGCTCTGGATCTTCCTCTCAGTCTACTTCCACCACCCATACAAACTCCTCTTCCTCCATCAGCCACTCTTCTTCCTCTGTCAGACACTTCTCTATCTCTGATTGGGTCCAGGTTGACATTACAGTACAAAATTATGACTAAAGTAAGATGTCTCTTTTTGTATAGATGGTAATGACATTGAAAAACTAACACCTGAAATGTTACAGTTTTTCTTGATTGCTTTGATGCAGCAGTCAACATAAACTCCACATTTTCAAAACAGTTAACACAGGCCGAAACACGGGCACTCATGGTCAAAATGATACATTTTGTTTGCAAAAGGCTCTAACCATGCCAAGACATTTAAAATATGCAACAAAAGCAGATTTTGCCTTCAAACAACACAACTTGCAAACAAGTGTATGAGCTCTTACAAGCTACCATTATACAGTGGACAACAAAATACAAAATACAGCACTCAGTGCAAATCAGTGCACCATTGCTTGTCATTGTAGCCTATTACTGTACATAGCTTTCATGCCAGTGCCATTTTTTGTCAAATTTGCCTTTTTGCAAAGAATTGGATCCAGAATCTGAAATGCTTTGATGCAAATTTTATTGATTCCATTGATTCTTATTTTCAAACTGTGGCTGAAAACTGAAATACTGTAAATATTCACCCAGCCCTATGGCATTGTTTGCCACAACCATGTTCACTACAGCTGCCTCCTGCTCAGCACTAAACATTCTCCCTCTACCACCAGAGAATGGTTGCCTTTGGATTCTAAAAAGAACACATGTAATAAGAATGAGGGAACAATTACATAAAGTATATCACTGAAGCTATTTCTGTATATACTGTACAGCAACATTACCTGTTTTGCTATGGAAAAATGCAGACAATAGATGTGACAGTGTTTCTGTTCAGAACAGGTCAGACTCTTTGTCCAGCCTCTCTAAGTGAAAGGCCATGATTGGTAATGTGATCAATAACAGTTGCCCAAATTTCATCAGAAACCTGAACCCTTCCAACTACACCTCCACCCTCCACCTCACACTCAGACTCCTCTGACCCCTCTTCCTCTCACTCCCATCTGCCTTAGACCTCTTCCATCCATGTTGGCAAAGAACAACACAGATGCTGAACTTTTTAGGGCCTGCAGACTTTGTTATTGAAGATTTGTGTGAAGGAGTGTCAAACAGGTGCTTTAGTGATTACATACTGATGTAGGTGGTTTCTAGTAGTTAGGAACATATGGTTTCTGTTTGGTTACCATAGCTAAAACAATGGAGTTTGTACTGCTTGAATGACATCCGTGTTAACTGTTCTGCAAAAGGGTGGGGAAAATGTGTCAATCCTATGAGAAATGGTTAACACATTTGAAAGAGGTGTCTTCTGCTCTGCTGAGACAGTGATGATGAAAACCAAGTGGATCCCAGTTTCTTAAAGCAGGTCAAAGCAATCAAGAAAAACTGTAATAGAGGACTTATACCAAAGCACAGATTTCTGAGGAGATTTTACTTTTATTCCAGTAGGCTATATATCATAGCCTAGGCCTACTTTATCCAATAATTAATAACTTCTGCCTGGCTCAGCCCTGTCAGAAATATCAAACATGCATGAATAAAAAAAATGTTTTTTAATATAATAATATGCACTAACTATCTTGGTGTTCCAGTATTACAGCCTGCCTCAACATAACTGTTTGTATCCTTGTTTGTTTCATTATTCTCTAAAGCAAATTTTACAATGATAATTATATGGTTATGAATGACGGCTTACCGTGTGTTGTCTTTCACTGCACATCGTTCATTCTCTTATTAAATAAGTTAAATGAGCTACTTTGACAGTTAGGCTATACATTTGAGCTACACAGTTAGCTAGTTAGGCCTACATGTAATACAGTAACTTTGCGGTAGCCTACAGTACATAACCAGAGCTCTTGGATGCTGGCTACTGACTGACTGTAGAGCTAGATAGATAGACACCTGACTGAAATATCAGCAACTATTTACTTTACCGTTTTAAAAACTAATTTTTCAACAGTGTGCTTTGTTTTGGAAGAGTTTTCTAAAACAGGCACAGGAGTTAGCTAATATACTGTAGTAGCGAATAGGCATTATTAAGTTATTTTATCTGGCAACGCGTCTGCTTCGTCTCTATGCCGTCACGCGCACTCAGGAGAACAGCCTACCGGTAAGTTAATCACGCGCAGGGAGTAAACATTTGTGATTCTACTCTTTGGCAAAGAGGTTGGTGCAATTATAATTTAATAAACATTATTAACATAATTATTGTTTACTCACTTAATATTTAATAAACTAAATGACATTCCTGGTCTGGTGACCAATTCTATTTTGAAGGCTTGTTTGATGTGGACCGTGGGAGCATAGCAGCTCTTGTGTTTCTGTGTGACGTGAGAATGAGAGGTGCGCTCGAAGAGTGCCCGGGCCTGGTGGTGGCTCATTCCTGTGGGTTAAACACAGCCAGAGTTATGGGGCCTCAATTTCGGTCATGTTTTTTAGGCGGTCGCCAATTTTACTAAACACATTACAAACAGGAAGTAGGAAGTGAAAATGACAAAATAACAACTCTGTTATGATGTAGGACATCATCCTGCATAACACCAACTCTTTTAAAAAGTGAAAAATGAATGGGATTTTAAATATAGTAAGAAATGGGTGCAGCATTTAGATGTTGACTTGTTTGCATGGCCTCCAAACTTGCACACTGGTCCAGGACCCCTGGGGGCTTGACAATAAGCAATAAAAAGCCTTATTCATTATGGTTTACATGCTTTTACATATAAAAAACAACAAAAAATACATATGTTCTTAATTTTTTTGGGATAAATATTTAATAAAACATAAAATTCAATGACCGAGGATGTTGGATTTCATTTCTCCATGTTATAGCCATGGGCCTGCTGAGTCCAGAACCAAAAGGCACTTCACTGTAGGTCAAAGTATGACCTTTATATAGGCCAAAAAGTCAAGTAAGTGCCAGGCAGACCTAAAACCCCTTAGACCTTAAAGGGTTAAGACAGCTGTTCATTCCTGTTTCTGTGCAGAATCTTAGTTCAGTGGACGTGATGACATCACACATATGTTAATAAGCGTATGACTCATCTAGCGACATTGAGACATTTAGCTACTTTTTGAGCAGGCTTTAGCTACTTTCCATAGTTTGCAACACTGGCGGTGGGGCCTAGTGTCCTCTTTTTTTAAATCAATTAATGGTCACCCTAGCCTAGACACTGCCATAGTCACACGTTGGACCTTGTATTGTCTCATGGCATAGATGTTGTAGATCTCAGTGTTTATCCTCTTAATCCAGGAATTTCAGACCACCATTTGATTACATTTACTGTTACATCAGTAACTCCAATTGTAACCCAACCGGGGACTTTTAAGATCCGTAATATAAATTCTCTAACAAACCAAAGGTTCTTGGATGCCCTTCCTGACTCATTCTACCATACCAATGATGTCACCGTTGACACATCTGTGAATGATCTAAATGAAGATTTACACCTAACCCTGTGTAACACACTGAATGCAGTTGCAATGTCAGTACTCTGCATTACCGTAATGCACTTACTTCTACCCGATCAGCCTATTTCTCCAACCTAATTGTTGAGAACAAAAATAACCCAAAATTTATTTTTGATACAGTTGCAAAGCTAACTATAAAGCAGAATTCCACAAATGAAATAGGACTACATTTTGGCAGCAATGAATTCATGAGCTTTTTTGATTAAAAGATCATTACTATTTGAAAACAAATCACAGAATCCTCCCTTAAGAAGCATATATCCCCTAAACTCACATGTCCTGAGATTGTGTAGAACAGTCAAGATGTTGGCTTAGGAAGGAATTTTTTTATCCTGTATCGCTTGAGTCTTTCACTAAAATAGTAAAGGCTTCAAAGCCTTCCAGCTGTCAACTGGACCCTATTCCAACAAAGTTTCTAAAAGAATTACTCCCTGTGCTTGGCTTGCATATGCTAAAAATAATAAATTGCTCTCTAGCATCTGGGTGTGTACCAAACTTCCTAAAATTGGCTGTAGTGAAGCCACTCTTAAAAAAACCTTGACCCAGAAAGACTAAACAACTACCGGCCTATTTCAAATCTACCATTTCTCTCAAAAATATTAGAAAAAGTGGTCGCCCAGCAACTCAGTGCATTCCTAAAGACTAATAACACTTGCGAAAAGCTTCAGTCTGGGTTTAGACCCCATCATAGTACTGAGACTGCACCTGTAAAGGTGATAAATGACCTTCAAGTTTCATCCGACCAGAGCTGTGCCTCTGTTCTTGTGCTTCTGGACCTGAGTGGTGTCTTCGATACCATTGACCACAACATTCTTCTAGACAGATTGGAAACCTATATTGGGCTACGTGGACATGCTTTGGCATGGTTCCGATCCTATTTATCGGAAAGATATCCGTTTGTATCTGTGGATGGTCTGTCCTCCAAACAATCAAAGGTATGCTTTGGTGTTCCACAAGGTTCTGTTTTGGGACCGCTACTGTTCTCGCTATACATGTTGCCTCTTGGTGATGTCATCCGGGAAACACAATGTCAACTTTCACAGCTTTGCTGATGACACACGGCTGTACATTTCAGTGAAAGAGGGAGAATCCCCAAAACTGCACACCCTGGAAGCCTGTGTTTTGGATATAAAGAGTTGGATGACAGAGAATTACTTACTTCTAAAAATTTTAGGTCTCAAGAAACAAAGAGACCTGCTGTCAAATCTGGCAATAAACATAGACGGTTGTACAGTAATATCAGAAAAAACTGTAAAAGACCTTGGTGTTACTCTGGACCCAGATCTCTCTCTTGACGAACATGTAAAAAATATCTCAAGGGCAGCTTTTTTTCCATCTCAGGAACATTGCAAAAAATTTAAATTGTCTGTCAAAGAATGATGCAGAAAAGTTAATCCATGCCTTTGTTACCTCAAGATTGGATTATTGTAATGCTCTCTTTTCCGGCTATCCAGACAAAACCCTCGTTACGTTCACAAGATGCCGGCCTCCTTACTGTTCCTAGAATTTGTAAACACACAGCTGGTGGAAGGGCTTTCTCATATAGAACTCCAATTCTGTGCCAGTGCCACAAAAAAACAGCTACAATATGCCCAACAACACCTTGACATGCCTCACAGCTTCTGGCACACTGTAATTTGGAGTGACAAGACCAACATTTAGCTTTCTAATCACAACCATAATCTCTATGCTTGAAGAGGAGTCAAAGCCTATAGTGAAAAGATTCCCCATTGTGAAGCCTGGTGGTGACTCACTGATGTTTTGGGGGTGTGTGAGCTCTAAAGGCACGGGGAACCTTGTGAAAATTGATGGAAGATGAATGTAGCATGTTATTCTGCATTCTGTGCCATTCTGTTATGACCTACAATTGAATATGAATCCCATGAAAAATTTGAAATTATTTTCCAGTGCTCGAAGTGGGGCGGTACTTACCGGTATGCAGTACCCGCACTTCTACATTTTACTCTTAAGCATACAGTACCTGCACTTTTTCTTGCGTACCGCTACATCTAACATGTAGCTGGTACTCTACCACTGACAGAGAAAGCGTCAGTGTCAGAGAGGTTGGAAATGGCCCTAACGTTACATAAACTACACTACCCAAAGGGCACTACATGACTTACTTCAGATCTCTTGACGAATCACATAAAGGCAAGCGGTCGGCCCTTGCTATCAGAAGTTTGATTCTCCACGGACACTAGGTAGAAAAAGCTGTCTGATGACTGCGGCTGCCGCCTGACCGTAACAGATTTATCACTGCTAAAAACCTAGAAACTTAAAAGAATTGTGTCTAGTTTGTAAGTCGTTATGTTAGCCTGGTTTCAGAAAGGTACTAAAAGAATGTGTTTGCCAGAGCCAGAGTTCCGTTTTCACACACACGCACAAGCACGCACGTCTTGTTTAAATAAATACATTTATGTTGTTATAAATAACAATAAATAGTTGTTGTACCAGCAATATTTCCACGTTTTGTTTTTCACTGTAGAAATCTCAAATCATAATGATTTGTCAGTGCAAGAGAGTTCCTGCACCTTTTGTTGCCACTTCAAGCATTGCCTGCTCACTGATGTTTTCTCTCAAATTGGTACATCTATTATCAATTCTCCAGGGTTATGCAAACATTTGAGCACAACTGTACCTATGACTGTGGTTGTCTTACATGATTTTCACATACATGTTTCCAACATTATTAACATAAAGAAATAACAATGAAGTATCATTTATTAAAAAGCAATTTTGATAAATAAATTAAACATTCATAATCTTCTGAAAAAGTTTTAGCCTGGGCAAAATCCATCACTGTAATGTCCAGCCCAGGCATCTACACGCACAGTGAGGTGAAGACTTTTGGAGGAAGGCCTGGTGTCAATAAAGGCAGCAGAGAAGCCACTTCTCTCCAGGTAAAACATCAGGGACAGACTGATATTCTGCAAAAGGTATAGATATTGGATGCTGAGGACTAGGGTAAAGTCATTTTCTCCGAATCCTGTTTCCAAATGTTTGGGCCATCCGGAAAACGCCTTGTCCGGAAACGACAAGATGAGCACTACCATCAGTCTTGTTGGAAGCATCCTGAGACCATTCATTTGTGGGCTTGCTTCTTAGCCAAAAGAGTGGGCTCATTCACAATTTAACTTAAGACCACAGAATGGTACCAACCCATCCTCAGAGAGGCATTTCTCCAATCCATCCATGAACAGTTTGATGATGACCAATGCCTTTTCAAGCATGATGGAGCACCTTACCATAAGGCAACAGTGATAACTAAGTGGTCTGGGGAACAAAACATTCACACTTTGGGTTCATGGCCAGGAAACTCCCCAGACCTTAATCCCATTCATAACTTGTGGGCAAACCTCAAGAAGCGGGTAGACAACAAAACCCACAAATTTTGACAAACTCCAAGCATTGATCATGCAAGAATGGGCTGCCATCAGTCAGGATGTGGCCCAAAAATTAATTGACAGCATGCCAGCGCGGATTGCAGAGGTGTAGAAAAAGAAGGGTCAACACTGCAAATATTGACTCTTTGCATAAACTGAATGTCATTGTCAATGAAAGCCTTTGACATTTGTGGAATGCTTGTAATTCGACATCAGTATAGCATAGTAACTACTGACATAAAGATCTAAGCACACTCAAGCAGCAAACATTGTGGAGACCAATACTTGTGATATTCTCAGAATTTTTTACCACGACTATACTGTAGACTCAGCATGCTGCTCATCCAATCATCATCTAGGATCCACAAAATAGTTTTATGACATCAGTTTTTAATTGAAACATAAATACTAGAGGCAAATGAGCCTTCATCAACTTAAAGGATAAAAACAGTACATTGTTTCTTAGTGCCACTCTTTCTTGCGAACATTTTAAACACTATTATGGTGTTTCAAATCCTATTTATTTTGATGTTTAACGTGTTATTGCAGTGGACTAAATTGACCAAAATTGACTCAAGAGTCACACAGGTATACATATCATCATATATTATTATTGGGTTAAAACAAAGAAAACACCTATACCATGTCAAATGAATCGATGAAATGTATTAAAGTAGTATATGTTTGAAACTCATTGGGTGAAACAGCTAGAAACTTAAAACATCTAGTTTTCTGGAGCTAAACACAAAGAATTATTCCGAGATGTTCAATGGGTCAATTTCCCTTACTAGTAATTCCCCAGAATTTTGTAACCATTTCCACCCCAGCCCTCTTTTAAAAAGGTAAGCAAGTATTTTATAGCAATCTGTTAAACCGATCAGCCATAACATTATGACGACCTGTCTAATGTTGTGGAGGTCCTCCTTTTGCCGCCAAAACAACAGCCCCATACACAACAAACTGTGATGCACTCTGTGGTCTGACACATTTCTATCTGAACCAGCATTAACTTTCTCAGCAATTTGAGCTACAGTAGCTTGTCGGTTGGATCGGACCACATGGGCCAGCCTTTGCTCCCCATGTGCATCAATAAGCCTTGGCCGCCCATGACCCTGTAGCCAGTTCACCGCTTTTCCTTTCTTGGACCACATTTGATAGGTACTGACCACTGCAGACCGGGAACACCCCACATGAGCTGCAGTTTTGGAGATGTTCTGACCCAGTTGTCTAGCCATCACAATTTGGCCCTGTATATACTTCAATTCACAGCTGAATCATTTTATAGTGTGTGATTGAGTAATAATATGATTAAAGAAAACAAATTTACCATCTTACTGACCCAGAGGTTCAATTCCTGCATCCACTTGTCCCATTTTTCTCTGTCATCTGTTTATAATCTGTCTAAATAAAGCATGGAAAAACCTGGATGGAATTCTACAAGAAAATATTTAGGCTATAACCCATTTGCATATAACCCATTTACATCTTTTGATTGTCTGAAATAAAGTTTGTATTTGTTTTGATGCTGCCTTTTACATACACTGAACCACCAGAAAATGTTTTCACCACCCACTCCAAAAACTCATATTCAAAGTCAGTTGTTCTATTTTTACAGAGCACTGGAAAAGGATGAAAACACTATTGTGTTGTTTCAAATCCTGTCTCCTCAATCAGTCAAATTATACTTTTAATAACTGATCATTTGCCAAAACAATTACACAGGTGTTGTTGAGCACAGTAATCTATTCAGTAGGCGTTACTACTTGTTTTACAGCACACGCTGCAGGCTACAGTATTTGTCATTAATCAATAATTATTGGAAATCTGGGAATGCATCGTTTCATCATTAAACTTAATTTTGCCTGATGTTATACACTATGTTGGTTCATCATTTACTACACTGCATGGCACATCAACCAATCATTATGGAGGGCACTGTACTAATGTAATAAGCCTTAATCTAGACTTGGGGCAGGGCTCTCTCATCATTGGCTAATTGAGTAAAAATTTGCGAAGGTAAGGTGAGAGAGAAGCCTAATTCCTTTTGTATAATTTACAGTTGAATACACCCATACCTCTGGTCTTGGCACCCATTAGGATTTTAATTGTTTCTCATATGTCTCAGAGAAAAATGTCCACATTCAGTAAAAGTAAAAATCCTCTGTATTCAGGGAGGGAAAATTTTACTGCTCAAGAAATGTCTATTAATATACATACATGTACTGTACTTCCCCAGTAACATATTTAGTGGGTCATATGATCACTAATACGTTTATGCAATTGGTCTTACATTCCCGTGAAAACAAAGTATTGTTGTAGACTTGATTTAACTTTTGAACTAATCATCAAGTTGAATCAGGTTTCTCAATAAAAAGTTTTACTGTTGGTGCTTGACGGATGCATGTCATAATATGGTAGCTTTTTTACTCACTTTCAGACTATTTTGTAATAAGTTTCACACCGTTCAGCCATAACATTATGACTACCTGTCTAATATTGTGTAGTACTCCCTTTTGCCACCACAACAGCAGCCCCATACGCAACAAACTGCGATGTACTGTGTTCTGACAACTTTCTATCAGAACCAGCATGAACTTTGCAAATTGAGGTACACTAGCTAGTCTGTTGGATCGGACCACACGAGCCAGCCTTTGCTCCCCACGTGCATTATTGAGCCTTGGTCGCCACCCTTGACCCTGTCACCGGTTCACCGCTTTTTCTTCCTTGGAGCACTTTGATAGGTACTCACCACTGCAGACCAGGAACACCCCACAAGAGCTCCAGTTTTGGAGATGCTCTGACCCAGTTGTCGAGCCATTACATTTTGGTCCATGTCAAAGTCACTCAAATCCTTACATTTACCCATTTTTCCTTCTAACACATCAACTTTGAGGACAAAATAAAGAAGCAGGAAAAATGGTTGTAAGGATTTGAGTGACTGATCTACACACAATTCAGGCTTGGAAGTAATAGTTGGTGACCATAATCATCCCGTGCAGGATCTGACTGAAGGCTTCCGTGTTGGATGAGCGGTGCATAAAGAATCGGCAGCTTGGCGACATGTGGTTGGATGAGTAGAATGCCCCTGTCCACATGGACCAAGTCGAAGTTAGAGGGTGAAGTAGTTCCTTGGGGTCTTAATCTAACATGGTTCACACACAGTCAGAAGGGAAGAGAACATGTTCAAGTGCCTTCCTAATCAGCATGCTGAAGAGATTTGGCATAGTCTCACTGAGCCTCAAGCAGTAGTACAGTCGCCCCATCTAAAGTATTTTGACAGGCTGCATCGTGGCCAGGTATACTACCTTCACCGCCGTTGAAGGTGCTTCAGAGGGCGGTGCTTATGTCTGAGTTCATCATCTAAGCCATGCTCCCTGCCATCTAAGATGTCTACACCAGACACATCAGATCACATCAGACCTAAAAATAGTCAAAAACCCCAGCTACCAAAGCTATAGGCTTTGTCTATACTACTGTATGAGAGGAATGGCATGGAATACCAGTGCCTCCAATCTGTGACCATCATAACCGTGCACAGCTTCTAACCCCAGGCCAGTCCACTGATTTAAATCTGCACTATCCATCCTCTATATTCTGTATACATACTAGACTTTGCTCGCACCCACACATACCGTCCACACACACACACACATACACACACATACATACACTCCGCACACACACATACACTCCGCAGACACACATACACTCCGCACACACATACACAGACTACTGTAATACATATACGGTATAGTCTCAAGAGAGAGTATGTGATCCCTTTGGAATTCCAACAATAACAAACAAAACAAACAAAACAAACAAAACAAACAAAACAAACAAAACAAACAAAACAAACAAAACAAACAAGACAAAATCTATGTTTTCAAGTCTTTATTAAACACACAGTGAAAACATTCACACTGCAAGGTAGACAACGTATGTGAACCCTTGGATTTAATAACTGGCTGTCCCACCTTTGGCAGCAATAACCTCAACAAAACATTGTGGGTCTGACCTGCAAATTGGTCAGGAGGAATTTTGGACCATTCCACTATACAAAAGTTTTTGAGATCAGCAATATTCTTGGGATGTTTTCTTCTTTTGAAGCCGTTTAGCTGTTGATTTGCTTCTGTGATATAGTTGTTGTCCTTTTGTATCATCCAAATACTGTTGCACCTCAACTGAGGGAGAGACTTCTAGGTACATTTGAATGTATTTCTCTGTCAATTATGCAGCCCCAAATTATGAAGCCCACTCCGCCATACTTTACAGTTGGAGTTTTTTATGTTGGTGTACTGTGCCTTTTGTCTCGACACATTGTTTTGTGTTCCTTCAAAACAACTGAACTTTGATTTCATCTGTCCGCAGAATATTTTAGCAGTAACACTGTCGAACATCCAGGTGCTCTTTTGTGAACTTCAGACATGCAGCAAGGGGTTTTTCTGGACAGCAGTGGCTTCATCCATGTTTTCCTCGCATGAACTCCATTTTTCATTGATTGACGTTAACAGAAATTACAGCATGTTCCAGGAGATTTCTTTAAGACTGTAGGATTCTTCTTAACCTCATTAAGCATTCGGTGCTGTGCTCTTGCAGTCATCCTTGCAGTATAGCCACTCCTAGAGAGAGTAGAAACAGTGCTTAACTTTTTCAATTCACAGACAATATGCCTTACCGTGGACTGAGGAACATGAAGGCTTTTAGAGATATTTTGTAACACTTCCCAGCTTTATGCATGTTTGTAAATGTAAATGATATATTAAACATACTGTAGATAACAAAAACACAATGATCTTTGTGTAATTTGTTTAAGCAGACTGTTTTTTGTCTCACCAATTTTTGCAGAAATCCAAGTAATTCCAGTGGGTTCACTTACTTTTTCTTGACACTATAATGTGCATGCATGCCGACGCACACACACTGATACACAGATTCACTGCAACCCTTACATAAACTGCTTATCCAGAGAATGTTCCAAATAAATACCAAGTATGACTAGGTGGCTGGTTTGGAGTTAATTTACATGTTAGTCATTTAGCAGATGCTCTTATGCAGAGCCACTTACAGTAAGTGCATACATTTAAGAGAAGCTAGGTGAAACACCACTTACCAACTCAGTGGTAAGATCATTGAAATATTTTAAACAATTAATCAGCAAATGTCTGTGCTGAAAAGAGGATCATACAAATAAAAATAAAACATTTATTTGAAAGAAAAGAGACAACATAGGTGTTGGCCAAGGATTTAGTTTAGGTACTAATTAAAAAGGATTGGTTTCAAATGGTTCCTGAAGATGGGTAGAGACTGCCGTTTTTACCTTCACTGGAAGCTGGTTCCACCATTGAGGTGCCAGGACAGAGAAGAGCTTTGACTGCTTGGATCTGGACCTGACTTTCCAAAGGCCTGGGACAGCTGGGAGCCCAGAGGTGGTAGAACATAGAGCCCGGTGAGGATCTAGGTTTTGAGCATGGCCTGAAGATGAACCTGCAGGAAAACGTCAGAGACGTAATGTTAGCAGAGAACGACAGGGCATTTTCTAGTGTCACGCCAAGGTTCTTTGCACACTGGGAGGGTGATATTGTGCAATTCTCAACCGTGATGGACATGTCCTGGAGCCGCTCCATCTAGTCAGGGTTGAGCTTGAGGTGGTGGGCTGACATCCGAACAGCGATGTCACCCAGGCATGCAGAGATGCGTGTTTTCTCTTGGGTGTCCAAATGGGGGAAGGGGAAAAATATTTCAGTGTCATCAGAATAGTCGTGAGAGTAGAGAACATGTGAGGCTATGACAGGATCAAGGGATTTGATTCATAGAGGAAAGAGGAGAGGGCCTAGAACAGAGCCTTGGGGATCACATGACAAATGGTGGGGAGAAGTGCACATGGGTAGAGTCTTTATTAAAAATACTCTTCCAGCAGCTGCTCAAAGAACTGAAATAATGATATGCATTGTTCCTAGTCTTGTTTCGTTATTGTCACTGATTATTTGGGCGAATCACGATTGGGTGACAGCAGTGGTTAAACATGAAGACTGAACACAGCCAATAAGAAATACTGGTTTAGCTTAGGTTTTGAATGTCCTTTTTGCACTGTTAAAGACAGGCCGGATAAAGCACTTTTATAGCATATAGACACTGAGGTTTAATGAAGCAATTTAGCAAATGATGCTAAATGTTCTTCTGTGTTTCAGAGAAGTTTGGTGAGGGAGCAACCAGTAGACACACAAGGCTGGATGAAGGAGTTAGGGATATCCTCTACCTTCAGTTATATAGAAGAGAATAGCATTTTAGCCATCAGCATAATGCCCTGTATCTCACTGCTTTGCTATGCAGGGTCCGGCCTGGTCAGTCCCTGGATGGGCCCAAATGCTGGTGAAAGTGCTGTTGGAGGGCCAGTAGTGGGCATTCCTCCTTCTGGTCTAAAGATCATTCCCAATGCCCCAGGTCAGTGAAGGGAACATTTACACTGTGTAGGTATCCCTCTTTCTGATCTGAATTTAAACAGGTGTCCTGACTCTCTGAGGTCACTAAAGAGCCCATTAAACTTATTGTAAAAGAAGGGGAGATAACTCTTGTGTCCTGGACACATTTCCATACTGGCTGTCATACCATCATACTGTAGCAACCTAATCGTCTCAGTTTGCTTCCTTCTTAGAGAACTACATCGGTGACTGAAATGGTAAATCAATCCTTAAAAACATGGTGGATAAAAAATATGTATGGAGTTTTATTCCTATCTTTATTCATGAGCTTCAATTTTCAATTTGAGGGAATTTCTGATTAATATTACGTTGAGATTTTGTAATAATTTCCCTCAAAAAATTGCTCTCATATTCAAATAGCTCTCGCTTGGATTTACTGTGCTTCTGCTCAAACTTTATGCTTGGACTCAAATAGTATGTTTTTGCTCGGACAAATTTCCTGCTCTCAGCTTCAAACCTTCTCCAGTTTGCTAAAAGATAATGCTGGTTCTGATAGAAAGCTTAGGTGAGTGTATTGGTGACACCTGTCATTTAGAATGCTGATGGTGATGCTCTGCAAACTTTTTGTTTCCTTGTTAGCCTTGACCTCTTAGCCAGCCTATACGGAGCAGACACCATAACATTTATTTAGCAATTAATACATTCCATTTGAAAGCTTGGGTCTAGTAACCGTTCAGCTTTGCTTCAATATAGTAAATTCATAGGAAAACACACAACAGTGCAACACTGCATCCCCAACAAAACAAAATGCAAACACCCATATTCAATTGAAGTAACTATCAGAAATTATCAACAAAAAAGCATCATGTAAACTTGTATACAGGTCATAATGTTATGGCTGATCGGTGTATATAAAAGTCTGTACATGTAAACAGTAGGCAGTAACCATGGTATAATGCTTATTGATTCAGGAAAATCAAAATAATCTGAATTGACCCCGTGCAAAATTATGTATGTAAGCACATACAACAATTACTCTGATTGCATCAATGTGAAGTGGGATATAGCATGAACCTTTCTCCATAACAGTGGAATGTCAATATGACTGTTGTAATCCTATACCATGACTTTTAATGTTTACCTTTTTGCAGCCTAATAGCCTGTGGGAACACGCTGTTGCACACACCTGACTCTTTTAGACAGGGTGCTTCTGTACTGGCAGTGTCTAGTGGACCTGAGAGATTGGAACAGTTCGGATGGCTGGCATCGTCTTCGCTTTACTTTGGCACCTGGTGTGGTAGGTTCCTTCTTGGGGGCAGTGAGTACCTGATGACTCGTTCAGCTGAGCGTCAAACCCTCTGCAGAGCCAAGTGGCCAGACACCTTAGGGTTCCTGTACCAGACAGTGATGCATCCTGTCAGTATATTCCCTCTGGTGCTCCTGTTCGAACACAGTGAGAACTCACTGGGACAGCCCAAATTTCTTAAGCCTCCTTAGGGTGAACAGGCGCTGCCGTGCCTTCATAACCACCGTGGATGAGTGTAGTGACCAGTCCAGGGTCTGCTACCTTCTGTTTTTTGTTTTTTACATTGACTGAGAGGTTATTCACCTGACACCATGGTGTCAGCGGGCTGACCTCCTCTATGTAGGCTGTCTTGTCATTGTTTAGACCTACTACCGTTGTTTCATCTACAAACTTGCTAATGGAGTTAGAGCTGTGGGTTGCCACACAATTGTGGTTGTTAAGTGAGTACAGGAGGGGGCTGAGTACGCAACCTTGTGGGGCTCCTGTATTGAGGATCATTATGGATGAGGTGTTGTTACCGATCTTCACCACCTCACTGTAAGCCCGGATAGGTGAATTCACTTTAAAAAATTTAGGTAACCGGTTGCCTTAAAAATGTTAAGTAATGGGTTATGAAAACTTGAGTGCATTTAAACACTTAAACATTTTTTTTTTATTCCACACTTTCACGCATTTAAGTTAAATGCACTCAAGTTTTCATAACAGCCCTGGCGATGATGGTTAGAGCCCCAGCTCAGCCAATGTCTTTGCCCTTCCTCTCTGTCTCCCCTTGCATGCCTGTCTCCATAGACAAGGCTTCCTACTGTTCTGTCATTTAAGTAATAATAATATAAATAAAATATAAAAAAAATCAAATATTCTGGTACTTGACAGAGCCCATGATACCATGTATCCAGACAGAGTCCATGATATCATGTATCCAGACAGAGTCCATGATACCATGTATCCAGACAGAGTCCATGATACCATGTATCCAGACAGAGTCCATGATACCATGTATCCAGACAGAGTCCATGATACCATGTATCCAGACAGAGTCCATGATATCATGTATCCAGACAGAGTCCATGATATCATGTATCCAGACAGAGTCCATGATACCATGT
>JACXGM010021471.1:0-17234 GCA_016801145.1 Umbra pygmaea
CCTGTAGGTTATTTTTAGGTTATATTGTTCGAGTAGGTTCCCAGAACATTCCCCTAACCTTAAGGGAACGTTCTATTAACGTTAAGAAAACTTTCCTGGGGAACGTTAAGGGAACCTTAAGGGAATGTTCTGGGAACGTTCTGGGAACCAAAAACTAACGTTCCCAGAACGTTCCCAGAACCTAAAATTGTTAGCTGGGAAAACACATTTCGGACTCCTTTTTTATTTAAACCCATTTGCTGGTTCCAACCAAACTGTTCCCGGTCAATGTACCGATCGTCAATCGTCCACGCGTCATGAAAATTGAACCCCTTAAAATATCATTAATTTGGCTTAAACTACGTCTGAAATCATGACAAATCACTTAAACCTGCATCTTGTAACTTTTTTGAAAACTACAAAAACTGTGTTTTAGTAACGTTAGGAACTAGCATATTGAATCCAGTGATGGAAAACATCAACTTAAATAATTCAAAATATAGACAATAATAGAATAGCAAAATCGACATTTCACAATATCTAACTAGCAACGAATGCATATTTTCGACAAAGTAGTAATGTTTTTTTTCGGAAATTGTTATTGTCCCTGTAGTATTTCTTTGTTCAGTGAATATATATATATATATATATATATATATATATATATATATATATATATATATATATATATATATATATAAATAATTTAAAAACAGTATACTTAAAATTCTGACAAATTAATGGATAGTTACAGTGCAATTAAGGGGTCTTTAATACAAAATGTTAAGCACTTAATTGGTCCATTAATTTGACAGGTTAGATTTATACGGTAGATCTATACGGCTCAGCCCTCTCTTATAAAAGCTATCCACAAGAGGACGATACCGCAATAGCAAGTTTAAACTCCAGGAGCTGTTTTCTTGGAGCGTAGCTAACTCAAAGCGGCTCAAAAATCAAATGGGTTTAAAACACTTTAATTATTTTAGCAATGCGAGAGGATTAAGACAGGTGAAACTGGCGGTGTACTTTTTAACCACTAGTTTGACTTTTCTGACAATACCATGTGGATTATATGCGGAGATTCCAAGCAAAACTACAGGTACCGTGACGGTCCTGCCCCCAGTCCATCCATCCGGCGGTCTACAAACTATCCCCGACGCGGAGAAAGAGAACCTGCCGGGTTTCGCCATGAATTATCGCCGTATACAGGTGCCTTGTGAGATAACCCTTTGGGTGCTCCTTGCCTCATTCGCAAAGATTGGTAAACTAATTTAATAAGATTACTGCAATTTGCAATGTTTTGCTATTGATATTTGTGTAATCCTACCATTTTTTGCTAGATGTATGTTGTTGTTTGCATGTGGATAATCTACAAATATAACATTCATACCTACCAGCCATGACATTTTACATTTTTAAGTAGCCTACCATAGTACATTTTCAAGGACACTTTGGCTCATCAGTACACAACTTTCAGGGACCCTTCTGGGTTCAACAAGACTTGCATCTTCATGTCAGTTTTATAACTACTTGCACACACATTCAGGTTTCCATTCATTTAACGTGTGGATGTAAAATGTTTAATTCCCCCTAAACTCTTAAAAATAATGTTCTTCAAAGTTTCTTTGTTGGGGTATATGGTTCCTTGAAGAACCTTTAACATCTAAAGAACCTTTTCATTGCACAAAAGGTTCTTTGTAGCACCAAAAGGTACTTTAGATTATAAAATGGTTCTTCACCAATTTGTGTTTCCCATACATTGATTTAATTGTGGTGGCGTGCCACAATCTCTGCACTGACCGCTATAAATAGATTTGTGCTTCCTATGTTAATTACACTGCAAAATATATTTAAACTTATATTAGTAACATAAAAGGCAACATGTTTAATTTTGGGCAGTTATGCATTATTTTCACATTTCTTAATGGCACTAAGAAAAAATAGGTTCTTCAAGGAACCTTTCAGTGAAAGGTTCATTGGGGAACCAAAAAAGGTTCTTCTATGACATCGCTGTGAAACCCCCTTTTTGGTTCTTCCTGGCACCTTTATTTTTAAGAGTGTATCTATCTTGTTTTGTTCATTTCAACCGAGGTGCCGTGTAGCAACATTTGACTTTAAACCCTTTTCCGTTAACCAGGTTTCCACATGAACCACAAGGTCACCTTCTGGGTCCCAGAATCCTGTCTTCTGATCAGCGTTGGTCTGATGGTAGGAGCCATCATGCATGCTGTCCATGAGCAACCTGCTGCTGGTCTCAGCTATGACATCTTCTTCCTCTACATTCTGCCACCTATGGTGCTGAATTCGGGATACTTCATGCCTACAAGACCCTTCTTTGAGAACATCGGCACGGTACGCTGTTGTGAGATAGCTGGTCGATGCCGTATTTCCTAGATGAGACAGTTGGTCATATGATAATTTTTTATGATATTTTATTTAAGAACGTGCGTGAAATTTAAACAATCTGAAGCACTTTAGGAGTCTACAGGGGATGCGATCAGCTATTTATTGAGGCTTGCGTATTATTTGCTGGACAGTATGTAAATGCAGCACACTATAATTTCAAATATTTGATTTTGATGGCAACATCCTGGGAAATTATAAGGGGAGTTTAGGGATTGAATGAGCCAATTAAAAGCCTGGGCTCATCAGGTTGCCATGACGGTACAGTATGACTGACAGGTTGGAAGTTTGTCCATGTCACTGGGGTTAACACCCCTGCTCTTATAAGTGCTCATTAATCTGAGTTACTGTTTATGTAAATGAGTAAATTAATTAGGTCGTAATATATCAGTTTAACATGACTAGGAATACATACGTGTATTGATCATTGCTGAAATTCAGTATTTTGTTTCAGATTATAAAACTTTGGACCAAACATATTATGCACACTGCTCAGAAAAATTAAGGGTACACTCAAATCACATGTTTTTGTTCTTGATGACTGAAAAATTAAAAAAGTCTTGACTGAACATTGTGGTATTTGGTGGCGTCAGATGCACCGATACAGAACGTCCCAGAGTTCTGCAAAAATGTCAATGTATTTTCATAGAAAAAGTTAATCAAACAGCAATTTCATAACTTAGGAGATATGTACAATTATAAAAGACAATATGTGTAGGCAATCTGAAGTAGTTATGAAACAGCTATATAATAAGTGTGGGGCAAATCATTTTGTGGGACCAATGAATAAATGTATGTCATTTTGAAGATATACATTATCTTACAAAAGTGAGTACACCCCTCACATTTTTGTAAATATATGATTATAACATTTCATGTAACAACACTGAAGAAATAATACATTGCCACAATGTAATGTAGTGCGTGTACAGCTTGTATTACAGTGTAAATTCACTTTTGTGAGATGCTGTATATGTTATCTTTTATTTTCGGGGTGGGCGTATGTTCTATTTATAAGAGAACAGTAAGAAGCATAGGTTAGGCCAGTGTTTTTTAACCCTCTCCTCGAGAAACACCAGCTGTTCCATTTATTTGATATTTCTGAGCTAGCACACCTAATTTAACTCATCTGCTAATTTTCAGGCCTTTGATTAATGAATTTGGTGCGCTAGTTCAGCAGCTTGAGCTAAACTGTGGAACCTCTGGTGTGCCCTGAGGAGAGGGTTGAAAAACACTGGGCTAAGGAGATGGGCACACTAAAACCTGGCACAAGATGTATATGTTATCTTGAAGGAGATGTAATCCAGACACATTGCAGTTTTTAATTATGCTGTTATAAGATCTGATGGGGAGCCCTGAAGCTTAAATCTGAATGGCAGTCAAGCAGTGATGACCTGCCATCTTGTGCCTCCAGGTGCTGTTGTTTGCGGTGGTGGGCACCCTGTGGAACAGTATAGGGGTAGGCGTGTCTCTGTACGCTGTATGTCAGATTGAGGCGCTCCAAGTTCAGGACATTAACCTGCAGGAGAACTTGCTGTTTGCCTCCATCATCTCAGCGGTGGACCCGGTGGCCGTGCTCAACGTCTTCGAGGACGTTTCTGTCAACGAGCAGCTCTACATCGTGGTGTTTGGAGAGAGCCTGTTCAGCGATGCCGTCACTGTGGTAAGTTTGGGTGGGTGGGTGTGATCAACTGTATAAACTGTACGTTTCACCTCTGCGTGGTCAACTGCCTCGGTGTAGCTGTGACCAGCACTTCAAATCCTGGTGGTGGCATGCACATTGTCATTGTCAAATCGGTTCATGAAGCCGAGGGTGGATGTGGTAATGTCAGTTGAAAGTATCGTCGCACTCTACTGACCTGTGATAGGTTGGGCAATGAAGTCTGCAGGCTTGAAGAAAATAATGGTCCCAGAGCCCCTGAATCTGAGACTCTCTGCCCCGCTAAAGTTCCTGTCAGTCTGACGGTAGGTCAGTGGACAGTGCGTGGCATTGATAAGATTTTAGTCATCTGGGGAATGCTCTTATCCAGAGCGACTTACAGTAAATACAGGAAAATTCCCCAAATGAGGGTCTACCTAGTGGCGGAGCTGTTGAACATCTCTAGCATCATGGCGTAAGTGGAGGAGTAATCATGTGTGCCTTGTTCAAGGACCTAACAACATTTGGCACAGTCAGGAATCAAACCGGCAACCTTCCGACTACAGGTCTGTCTCCCTAACCTTCTGGAAAGTATTTATAGACCATAACATGAGATGTGTGTTAAGAATTAAAATCTTAACTGCTTACTGTTTTCTGACCGAATGTTTGCTGTCTTGTCAGCACATTGCCAGTATGCTTATGCTTTGTTGGTTATCAGGCCGAGAAATGTGCTGTCATCTGCAAATGTTATTATGGAGTTGGTGTTGTGAAGAGCTAGGAACGTATGGGTGAATAGGAATAAAGAAAAAGGCTCAGGAGACACCCCTGGGGTGCGTTGGTATTAAGATTCAGTGAGGATGAGGATTTACTGCCAATCTTCCCAGCCTGAGGCATGCTCATCAGAAAGTAGAGTATCCAATTGAACAGGGTGGTGTCCAGACCCATGAACGTGTTGAATACAAAATTAACGATAATCTCACAGATGGTTTTATTTCACTATGTTTTGCTCTGACCATGTTAATCGCAAAAGGAAAGGAAGGTTTTATGGAAATGGGTCAATTTCAATGGGTCCAGAATGGAGTGTCTTATACATGTTTAAATAGCAGAAGAGGAAAAGTTTGTCCGTCTTTGTCCGTCCCATTATCCTTCTCATTGTTTACGGTTATTTAATCATGCTGCCTGACAATGTGTCACAGCATTGTCTGAGTTGAAAGGGTAATACAAGCTGCTTTGTCCTTCCTTACTACGTGTCAGGTTTATGTCTGAGACGGAGTTCCTCGTTGGTCTCTGAAAACATCCACAAGGGTCAGGAGTCTCTGTAGTGTCATGTGACCTCCTGTCTTTACACGGCATTGTTTACCAATACTGATGTAGTGTCTGGTTCATTTTGGTGCACCTTTAAAGAAAAAGCACTAAATCCTCTTTTTGCATTGAGACTCATGGATACTGAGTTGTCTATGTATTTGAGAAGTTCAACTACATTTGGAGGCAACTAAATTACGTGAACAACTAAAGCACAGTGTAGGGCGGGTATCAGGGATGGTGGAAAGGTGTATAAATTACTCTCCAGATGGACACTCTGTGTGTTTTGTACTCCATTCCAGCTTGATGCAGACGTGTTGCACACTTGTTTCTGTAGACAGCCGATTTATTTTTAACCTTAGTAACCTCATTCCTAACCTTAACCCTATCCTCAACCGTGAACATTTCAATATCATTTTGAATACCATGGAATGTTCTCGCATGAATCCGTGCAACAAAACTTGAAGGTGCAATGTACCAGTAATCAAATTACTAATATAGGCTAATAATAAAATGTGGAGCTGAAATGTAAAAAACTTGAAATATGTTGGCATATAATGTAATTTATCTTTTCAAAATAGGTTCCAGAGAATGTAATTTGGAAGAACACGTTTCAGCAATACATCTGGTTTTTCTCATGTTCTAATTGCTCTGATTGTCAGAAACTGCTGTTCTTATAGTAATCCCAGGACTAAGTCCTTAACTTGTTGTTTTTATACACTGCTCAAAGAAATTAAGGAAACACGCAAGTATCACAGTATAACACCATGTCAATTAAACTTCAGTTCAGGAATATCAATTTGTCTGATTCACAATCGCGTATCCTTCCTAGTTAATGTCACCTGTTTTGGTGTCACAAAATGACCTTCATCTGGCTATTGGTGGGTCATGGCTAGAAGGGATACAGCTCATGTCGAAGTAACCCTCGCGAGAGTTTGAAGATCTGGATTGGAACCAGTGATCTGGACCTCAGTACCATTTAGTTTTAATGGTTTTCTGCTCACAAAGTAGATATTAACATTGTAGATTTACTTTCTGTGGAAAAAACAATTATATAAAATGCTTTAGCAGTCAAGCTGATTGTTGCCCTGGTTACTATTACGTGGTTAGTACTGTGAACTCCGTCGTGAACAGTAGCCTACTGCAGACAGTACAGCACTGCTCCAGCAAGCATGTGCTGTGATTTCCAGCAATATTATTGTAGCGTTAATTTCTCCTACGAAACAGCTAGGTTCAGAATGCGAGAGTATGACATTTTTACATAAGCTGTATTTCTTCTAGCCATGATCCTATTGGTGTGCATGTTTCTGATCGAACTGTCAACTCCATGAGGGTGGCATGAGGGCCCGACGTCCTCTAGTAGGACCTGCGCTCACAGCACCAGCACCTGCCTGCAACATCATCCAGCATGACTGGTTTGGCGGTGGGTCAGTGATGGTCTAGGGATGCACATCCTTGGAGGGTTGCACAGACCTTCACATGCTAGCCAGTGGTAACCTGACTGCTGTTAGGTGCCGGGATTAAATCCTCAGACCCATCGTCAGTGATGCAGTGGGCCCTGGGTTCCTCCTGCTGCAGGACAATGCCCGGCCTCATGTGGCCAGGGTGTGTAGGCAGTCCAATTGAGAACTTCTGGGATGTTATGTATCTGTCCATCAGGCGTCACCACGTAGCACCACAGACTGTCCATGAGCCCACAGATGCCCTGATCCAGGTCTGGGAGGAGATCCCCTAGGACACCATCCGCCATCTCATCAAGAGCATTCTCAGATGTTGTTGGGAGTGCATACAGGCACTTGGGGGCCATACACACTACTGAGTCACATTATGAGTGATGACATTCATGCAAGTTGGAACAGCCTGTGATTTCAATTGTTTACTTATATTTTCAATGTGAATCCAGCCCTCAATCAGTTGGTGATTTTGGATTCCATTGACCGTTGCTCCGTCATTTTGTTCTCAACAAGTTTCACAATGTACAGATTTTGATCTTTAATATATTTTGATCATCGAGACCTAATGTGTGATTTGAGTGTTCCCTTAATTTGTTTTGTCCAGTGTATTAAGCTCAGGACTATGTCCATGTTAATCTTATTACACATTTTAGAACATTCGAGCATCTTGGAGAACCCCAATTCTAAGCATGTTTTTTTCTCATCTCTGTTGTCTCAACTAGATATGGATGTCTTTGTTAGTGACCCAGATCATACACAACTATGTGAAAGAAGAGGCCTCAGAGTAGGAGATCACCTCATTCTTCTGTTAGAGCCATTTAAGATTACTGTGTAGAATTACTCTTTACAATAGTGTTACATGGACTCTGGTAGTGTGTGGTTGCCTTGAATTTCTGTATAGCCTGTTATGTTATTGCTTTCCCTCCACAGGTTTTATATAACACGTTTACCTTTGTAGCAGAGATGCCCGAAGTCAAGCCGGTGTACATGTTTTTGGCCGTGGCCAGGTTCTTTGTGGTGGACCTAGGAGGGGTTGTGTTTGGCATAATCTTTGGCTTCGTAGCCTCTTTCACCACACGCTTCACCTCCAACGTCCGGGAAATAGAACCGCTCTTCATCTTCATGTACAGCTACCTGGCCTACCTAGTGGCGGAGCTGTTGAACATCTCTAGCATCATGGCGTGAGTGGAGGAGTAATCATGTATACACGTACACGCGAATGCATCAAAATGCACAAAACGTACACAAACTCACACGCTGACACCTCTGAGATGTTCCTCCAGCATCGTGACCTGTGCCCTGACCATGAAGTACTACGTGGAGGAGAACGTGTCCCAGCGCTCCTGCACCACCATCCGCCATGCCATCAAGATGCTGGGCAGCGTCGCTGAGACGGTCATCTTCTTCTTCCTGGGCGTGGTCACCATGACGACAGAACACGACTGGAATTGGGGCTACATCCTGTTTACGCTGCTGTTTGCCTTCCTGTGGAGAGCCCTTGGTAGGAAGTTGAGCAAATTATTGATTTTGTATTCACATGGAAAAAATGTCAGATGTCCTGGAGGCTTGAAACACTTCTGATAACCTTGTAGTTAATATCAACTGGTGGCCCATCCCTGAATCCCAATTCCCCCTGACCCTACCTTGTTGGCAACTCCTTAGCAGGTGCCGGATGGTTAACGGTGCTCACATGCTTCCTTCAAGCGCCGTGTCGGCGTGAAATCCGATTCTTATCACACTGCCAGTTCAACATGGAGTCAGGACATGTGATTTTACACATTCTGCAACTCTATGTGAACTCACCAGCACCCAATTTGAACAGCAAAACTAGTTGCTGGAGAGAAACGTTCAAGGTATTTTCGACTGACTTTGTAATCCACTGACCCCGGTAGCACTACCAATTTGGGCTAGCCTAAGCTTTTTCTCTGGGCATAGTCAGCATTGCCCTCTAGGGGTGGCCAGGTGGGGCACAGCCACCCTGATCCAAATTGTTGTCGCCCGACTGGTCCCCTTTTTTTTTTTTTTTTTTTTAAACATGTCCTTATAGCTGAGCCCTGTATTGTAGCAAAAACATACAAAACAATATAAATATAAAATACAAACATCAAGGAAAACAATTAACAATAAAGATCTATTTTAGAGATTTAAACAGTCTGCAAGACACCATTTAAAGCTGAATATGTTATCATTTTAAAGAAAAGGACAACAATCCTATTTGAAGACCAATTAATAACTTTGCGCATGTATATACAGATGCATAACACATTAAAACAGGATTGATGTGGAACTCAGTGTTAACTGTACCTGTATTAGTCTATGCAGATCAAATAATTAGTATTATTAAAATATCTGTAAAATAAGAAACCAAAGTATATCAGAATGTGATTCCTTAATTCTTTAATTGACAAAGAGTACAACTAGCCTATATACAGTGGGCTCCAAAATTACTTGCAGTCCAGACTAGCAATGCACAAACAATAGTTAAAAAACAAACAATATAATTCTAGCGATACTCAAAAACATGTGAGACGTATGGTACTGTATTAATGTTGCAATGGAACCAACCAAAATCATACAATTATTTAACACAAATGTCACAAATCAAGGTTCCATAATTATTGACCCTCCTTATATAGTACTTATTCAGTGCAACCCCCTCTGGCAAGGATAACAGCATGGAGTCTCTTCCTGTAATGTTTGACAAGGTTAAGGAACACATTTGGAGGGATTTTGGACCATTCTTCTATGCAGATTATTTTAATGTCCTTCACATTCTTGGGTTTGCGCTTATCAATTGCCCTCCATCTCAGCCCACAGGTTTTTAATTGGATTGAGGTCCGGTGACTGAGATGACCATGGCTGATTATTGATTTTGTTGTCATGGAACCATTTCTGTGTTGATCTTATGTTTTGGGTCATTGGAAAGTCCACCTACAGCAAAGTCTCAGCCTTCTGGCAGAGGCAACCAGATTGTCAGCTAAAATTGCCTGATACTTGGTGTAATTCATTATTTCATCAATCTTGACCAGTTCCACTGGACCTCTGGAGTTCAAACAGACCTTAAACCTCACTGACGCACCACCATATTTCACTGTGGGTATGATGTGCCTCTACTTGTATGCATCTCTGTTTCAATGTCAAACATGCCGATGCTGTGACCAAAATGTTCAGTTTTGGTCTCATCTAAGCAGAGCACCTTCCTGTCAATTTAAATTACGTTTGGCAAACTCCAAGTGCTTGCGTCTGTCTTGGGGTCAAAAAGGGCTTTCTTCTGGCAACCCTTCCAAAGAGACATTGGTTGTCTGATGGTGACCTCAAGACACCACCAAGGCCTTCAATTGTTTTACCCTGATTCTTGGGGATTTTGTTGCTTCTCTTAACATTTTCCCTACCCTCGGGGGCAAAATGCATTTGCGTCCTCTATTTGAGGTTTTCAACTATTTCAAATCCATTATGTTTTTTACAATTGCTTTGACAGTGTTATATTCAATTGTTTGTAGATCTTCTTGTAGCCATTACCAGATTTGATAGTCTATGACCATCTGTCTTTTGAGGTGCCAGTTCTTTTGTTTTCTTCATGGTGTTGCATGACAAAGGGATATTGCAATAATGGTACAACAATGTTGGTATTTTGAATTTTTCTTTAATTTTATTGTTTTTCACAGTATTGTTTTGTGCATTACCAATCAGGGGTGCCAGTAATTTTGCACCCCACTGTACTACAAAAACATAATAGAATTACTGAAATTGAGTTAGGGTTTTTGGTTTTGGTGTGTCACCCCATGATTTTCAGTGGACCCATCTGGCCACCCCTATGAATAATTCCTGGAGGTGCTACTGCCCCTTGTGGGCCCTTTCCTAACAATGGAGGGTTACAAGTGAAAATTAAAGCAATGCCGACTACAAGTATAACATATCATAACAGAATTCAGGCTGATCTGTGAAACTTTGATGTTTACCTGTAACTTTCCTTCCAGGTGTCCTGGTGCTGACCCAGATCATAAACCCTTTCCGCACAATCCCCTTCAACTTCAAGGACCAGTTTATTCTGGTCTATAGTGGCCTACGAGGGGCTGTTGCCTTTGCTCTGGTTTTCACCTTGCCAGATCACATCGTCCGCAAAAAACTATTTGTTACAGCCACCATCTGCGTTCTCATCTTCACAGTCTTCATCCAGGTAGGGGAGTATTTTTTTGACCTGAAGGTGCATTTTAATATTTGGTTTTACCCAAACATTGCAGACCAGGAAGTGGCTTATCAGAGTGTAATACCTCCACATGAGCTGACTAAATGCTTTTGTGTTGGATGAGCAGAATCTGATGGCTCAGTGCTTCAGCATTACACACCTGTTAAGAGTTGTAGAGCTGCCAGCAGGAGAAACATTTTGTAAATATTTAAGTTCTAGAGGGTTCTAGTGTAACAGGGACAGCACAATGTCACTAATGTATAGTCACTTATAACTCACTTCTCACTACGTGAAAGAAAAGTGTTCAACCTAGCTTACTTGTCACATGACCCAGAGCTTTGAAAAAATATTTTTTTTACTAAAGTAGAATAAGAAATCAGATGTATTGCCTACCACCGTTCAGTTGTTTTGTGTTTAAAAGATTAATAAAATATCTGGTCATGCCAGATGTTATTATTCTACTCATTTTTTAAACAATGCAATTACCAGTTTCAGCCACAGTGCTCCCCTTGCCCCCCCCGCAAACTCCACGTTTGGTTCTGACTTCCACGACTTTGCTCCCAGGTAACCTTTGGACCTTCTTCTCCCCTATTATCACACTTGCTCATTCTGCTCCAGTAAAGCAGGCCACCTCATCCCCAGGTCCAAGCTACAGTGCTTTGGTGACAGGGCTTTCTCCGGGGTTGCTCCCAGACTCTGGAACTCCCTGCCTCAATAAATCTGACTCTTATCTTCCTTCAGCGCCTTAAGCCTTTGTTTAAACAAGCGTTCCCATAACCCTGCCTCTTTCCCCTTGTCTTTTTCTTTTGTTTTTCATTATTTCTTTTGCTAGTTTTGTAAAGCATCTTTAGGGGTATAATTCTAATTTCATTGAACAAACCACCCAATGAAAACAGTATTTTTATCAAAAATTAACTTAAAATGCACTGTTCCAAATTATTATGCACAACAGTGTTTCAAATCATTTTATAGGTTGTAAAGAACTGAAAATGGTAATTTTCTGAAATCAAAAGCTATTTCAATCAAACACATCTTAATGCAAGTTACATGTTAACATAGGAGATATCACCTTCACAATTCTTTCATCCATTGAAGGTGGAAGTTTATGCTTGAATTTCTTTGCAGGATGTCAGAATAGCCTCCCAGAGCTGCTGTTTTAATGCAAACTGCCTCAAACCCTCAGATCTTTTGCTTGAGGATGCTCCAAAGGTTCTCAATAGGGTTGAGGTCAGTGGAGGAGGGGGCCACACCACGAGTTTCTCCTTTTATGCCCATAGCAGCCAATGACACAGAGATATTCTTTGCAGCATGAAATGGTGCATTGTCATACATGAAGATGATTTTGAAGGCATGGTTCTTCTTTTTCTACCATGCAAGAAAGTGGTCAATCAAATCTATATACTTTGCCAAGGTCATTTTTACATCTTCAGTGACCCTAAAGGGGTCTACTAGCTCTCTCCCCATGATTTTGGACCAAAAGATGACTCTGCCACCTCCTTGCTGACGTTGCAGCCTTATTGGGACATGGTGGCCATCCACCAATCATCCACTACTCCATCCAGGGTTGCACAGCACTCATCAGTAAACAAGACTGTTTGAAAATTAGTCCATGTATTTCTGGGCCCACTGCAAACATTTCTGCTTGTGAGCATTGGTTACGGGTGGCCGAAAGATGCACCAGCATCTTAAAATACCTGTTTGCTGCTTTGTAATGACATTTTAGCAGCTGCTCTCTTAATCCGATGAATTTGTCTGGCAGTAACCTTTCTCATTATGTCTTTATCTGCACAAACCCATCTGTGCTCTGAATCAGCCAAAAATCTCTTCACATTACAATTATGCTTAAGTTTTCATGAAATATCTAATGTCTTCATACCTTGTCCAAGGCATTGGACTATTTGACACTTTCCCATATTGCTTGAAACCTGTGGCCTACTTAATAATGTGGAACATCCTTATTAGTTTTCCTTTAATAAAATTAGACAGGTGCATAAATTTGGCCACCCTTGTCACATACCTGTAACTACTTAGCACTGATTAATTGAAACACGCAATTGGTTTGGTGAGCTCATTAAGCCTTGAACTTCATAGACAGGTGCATCCAATCATGAGAAGGTTTTAAGGTGGCCAATTGCAAGTTTTTGTTCTCTTTGACACTCCTCTGAAGAGTGGCAACATGGGGGCCTCAAAACAACTCTCAGATGCACTGAAAACAAAGATTGTTGAACATTATGGTTTAGGGGAAGGCTACAAAAAGCTATCGTAGAGATCTAAGCTGTCAGTGTCCACTGTGATGAACATAGTGAGGAAATGGAAGAGCACAGGCACAGTTCTTAAGGCCAGAAGTGGCAGGCCAAGTACAATATCGGAGAGGCAAAGGCGAAGGATGGTGAGAACCGTTATGCATGGCGGCAATAGAGCACAGCGTTCCAAGACAAACATTTGATACCCACAGTAAACGTTGGTGGAGGTTCCATCATGCTGTTTGGCTGTGCGGCCAGTGCCGGTACTGGGAATCTTGTTAAAGTTGAGGGTTGCATGGAATCCGCTCAATATCAGCAGATACTTGAGAATAATGTAGAGGAATCAGTCACAAATTTTTTATTACGCCGGGGCTGGATATTTCAACAAGACGACCAGATACACTGCTCAAAATCTACTCTGGCATTTATGCAGAGGAACAAGTACAATGTTCTGGAATGGCCATCCCAGTCCCCAGACCTGAATATCATTGAAAATCTGTGGGGTGATTTGAAGCGCCCTGTCCATGCTCAGCAACCATCAAACCTAACCGAACTGGAGATGTTTTGAAAGGAGGAATGGTCCAAATTACCTTAATCCAGAATCCAGACACACATTGCAGGCTATAGGAAGTGTCTAGAGGCTGTTATTTCTGCTAAAGGAGGCTCAACTAAATAATGATGTGATATTTCTTTTGGGGTGCCCAAATTTATGCACCTGTCAAATTTCATTTTGATGCATATTGCACATTTTCTGATAATCCAATAAAGTTAATTTCACTTCTAAAATATTAGTGTCCTTCAGTTATTTGATACATCTAAATGAAATTGCTGAGCCAAAACCCAATTATTTATAAATGAAAATTGTGGAAATTGTCAGGGGTGCCTAAACTTTTGCATACCACTGTATGTAAATATGCATATATTTATCATTATCATACTCACCCTGTACTGTTTCTTTGTATCATTTCTGGCATCATGATATATTTATTGATGTAAAATTTAATTTGACCTAATTTAGCAGTCATTATATTTAGCTTTTTGAGTATGTTGAGAATCTACACTACCGGTCAAAGGTTTTAGAACACTGAGGAGTTTCTGTTTTGATAGAAATGTCATTTACCAAGGTGGTATTTTATTGATCTGAAATTCTAAAATTTGGACACTGAAATAATGGTAGCTGAAATTATTGTTATTATGGTTTGTTTGTGGATTAAGTCACTGCATTGCAGGACAGTCTGCATCATGATAGTCAGTGTTTGGAGCCTGACTATGGTTTTTCTGACTTTGCCTGGACCGACAGTGCTTAATATAAGTCAGATTATCTACCTAGCCACATCACTCTCCAGCGACTCCTTGTGTGCAGATGGGGCGCCTGTATATTTAATTGCGGAAGTATAGTTTGTGAGCGTAATCGTCACATACATGATCTGATTAAAGGCTTCCATGTGGAATGAACAGTGTGTAAATAATAATCTGAATCATCTGCAACATGTGGTTTGATTAATCATATGAGTGCCGCTCACCCTCCCACATCTGTCCAAAGAGTTGCATAGCTGCTGACAAGGCAGGATCAAAGAGAATTGGACAAGACCAATTGGGAGGGGAAAGGAGACAGTGATTTCCAACTGTGATAGACATTTGAAAGATTGGTAATTTTATACACTGAAATACGTACACTGGCACTGAAATGTTTGGGCTCACCCTGACAATATGTTGCAAATTGTTTCATTGTTGGAAATTGCTGATTTATAATACATTTTTCAAATCGAGTTGCTAGCCACTTCAGGAGCTATTATTCCAGTACCCTAATGATAATCCTTTAGTTCATCTGTAATTACTCATGTTTGATCATTTCTCATCAATTTAAAGCCACCTTGCTGAGTGACGGTATTAATAAATATCAAAACACATGAATTCCTGGATGACCTCAGGCCTTTGAACGCCAATGTATATTTTAATTGAAAGCCACCTTGGGGGAAAATTCCTGGTTGTTAACTTTCGACCAGTGGTGTATTTGAAACTTGGTGTCATCTGCACTTTCATGCTTTTTTTGGCCAGGTCGCCGTTGCAAATGAGGATCTGTTCTCAAACGGCTTAGCTGGTAATGAAGGTGAAATAAATATGTATCTGCACTTAACCCAGGGCATCAGCATACGTCCCTTGGTTGAGTTCATTGACATTCGCAGAACCAACCGGAACCTAAAAACCATCAACGTAGAGGTCCACTCAAGGGTAGGTCAACACAGTTTATTTAATGTTCTAGAGTCACTGTGTACAGTTGGTGTCCATAGTAACGTCCCTCCCTCCGCCCACTAGCTCATGGAACATGTCGTCGCTGGGATAGAGGACCTCTGTGGACAATGGGGCCACTACTACTGGAAGGACAAGTAAGAATCACTTCCTGTCTTGTCTTCAGAACCATGTTAGGAGAATCAAGACTAGATAATGTGTGCTGAAGATATTAGGTGGTAGATATATTTGAGTCAGGTCAGTTCATACAAATTTCAGCTAACTATTGCTTTTCTCTCCTAACCTGCCACAATAGTTCTGATTTCGGGTCTGCGTAGCGTAGTGGGCTAAGTTGCTGCATTGCAAGACAGAATACGTCATTATAGTCAGTGGTTTGAGCCTGATTATGGCTTCTCTGACTTTCCCCGCTCGCTCTCCTTGTAAACACACTCACTGACGTCACTCACTTAACACAACTACCATTCTAGCTCTAACTGTTACTACTCTCATAACAAAAGAATTGATATTGATATATGCGACTGTAGTGCATGATTTGTGCGCTCCATACTACATGTTCATATTTTGAAAAATGCAGAGATCTGCCCCGAAACGTGAAGTTTGCCTTCACGGATTTTACATTATATTATTTATTATATACTGATATTACTTAAATAAATAAACATGTTACTGTGTTCTCTGTTCTGCATTTCTGCTGCTTTCAGTGTTCTGCTAAAATACAACAGTAAATATACTCCCTTTTGGAATGGTGACAGTGGTGTCAGTTTTATTTAATGTAGACCATCTTTTTATTTGTATATCAGCTCTTCAAAGGTGCCAGAGTGTAGCAATGTAGCAATGTCTTGGAATTCAACTCAGACTTGAAGAATCAATCTCGGTACTCTGACTCAAATGTTGTGATGGTGACTCTACTCTGCCTCTTCTTTGTCGACTCTGATTCGAACATTGGGGACTCAAGACTCGATAGTTGGTGACTCTACTACGGCAATGGTTACTATGGCTTTAATGTGTTAATGCACAGTTGTCAAACCGGTTCTATGGAGGGCCTAGTGTATGCAGGTGTTGGGTCTTACCTTTCATTTAGTGCCCAATTAAGACATAGACTGCCAGGTGAGGTGAGGGCCTAACCAATTAGTGACCTAATCAATTAGTCAGGTACAGGGTAAGAGCAAAAACCTGCATACACTAGGCCCTCTGTGGAACCGGTTTGACGCCTGTGTGTTAATGTTACAAAATGTGTTACTAATACTCAACTACTTATTTGTCCTGAGTACTGTTTTAATCCTAATTGTGTACTTTCAGGTGGTATTTTAACTTAAGTACTTTTACTTGAGTATAGATTTTCAGTACTCTACCCAAACCTTGTTTTTTCTTTCAATAGCTCTTTGATTCCTGTAGCCACAGGGTTTTTGGAAGATCAAGTTACATTCTACATTTTACTCTTTGTTTTTTGGTTGTGTGATGGAGGGAACATGGGGAAAAAACACTGGGTTGGGGTTTGTGCCCTAGAGGGAGTTTCTTAGGAACAAAACAATGAGCACAACGTCCGTCTCTGCCTTCTCAGGTTTAAATAGTGCAATTACAATTTTACCTTCTATGTTTATGATGTGTTATTAATATGTAAGTTACCATTGTTTCCCATTTATAAAAGGTAGTAATCTTCTTTTCACACTGTCATTCAAACCCTGGTCCAACAATTTGCAAGTTTAATGACTCCTAATAACACCCTGCCACCCCATGCCAGGTTAATGAAGCCTAATAACACCCTGCCACCCCATGCC
>JACXGM010021472.1:0-17281 GCA_016801145.1 Umbra pygmaea
CACACACACACACACACACACACACACACACACACACACACACACACACACACACACACACGGCCAGGTAACCACACACACACAGCCCTGACCTTGCATCCTCACAGTTCTTTACTGCAGAAAGTACACAGTTTCAATCAACTGAAGTATTCTTTTTGTTCTTTTTTTTGAACAATTACTTTATCATTTATTTTCCTCATTGTGTTGCTAACTACATTTTTGAGAGAACTTTGCAGACTGTGATTTCACATGTGGTTGTACTACTAACTGTCTTAAGCTGATTGCACTAGCCTGAAGTAATTATTGATATGAATGTCCTTTAACACTAGGATGTGCATGTGTAATTACCTGAAACAACTGTTGACTTAACTCCGCCCCCCTCCATGCTGTGGTCCAATAGGAGCAGGGGGACCTGCGTGTCATGAGAAGAGAGGGTCTCACGAGGCTCCTGGGAAATCTGCAAAGACCTCGGGAGCCAAGGTCTGTCCGTATAGTCACCCTTCCCAGAATTCCAGTGTGTCGTCTACTGGGAACCCCCTGTCTGCATCTGGAGACCTCTGTAAGACCACCCCAAAGCACTTCAAGACCATGTGCCGACGACCAACTCCACCTGGTAAGCAAATATGTACACAGCCAGTTGTGTCCATGATGAACCTCCTGGAACAACTTAGGGTAAAGGACAAAATAACCACTGAGCCATCTGACCCTGCCGTGTTTCGGATGGGATGTTAATCGGGTGTCCTGACTCTCGGTGGTCATTAAAAATCCCATGGCACTTATTGTAAGAGTAGGGGTGTTAACCCAGGTGACATGGCCAAATTCCCAACCAGGCCTCACTTCAATCATGGCCACCTAATAATCCCCCTCCTTCCTAATTGGCACATATAACTTCTCACTATTCCACCTGATAACTGATATGTTGTGAGTGTTCTGGCACAAAATGGCTGCCGTGCATCACCCAGGTGGGTGCTACACATTGATGGTGGATAAGGTGGGCTTTCCCCTTCACTGTGTAAAGTGCTTTGGGTTCTTGAAAAGTGCTATATAAGTTGAACTAATTATTATTATTATTAACCTGGGACCTTTTCGAGACCAGTCACATTAATATTATGTTAGCTAAACACAAATCAATAAAACATAAATAAACAACCTATATGTGATATAATTGTATAACAGAGCAGATGTTTTCAGGTTGAAGGTGATACCGACAGAAACGCCCCCACTTTCACATCTCCATTCCTTTGTTCCCAGGCGAAGCCTTCCACCCAAGCGACCACCACCCACACCCAGACCTGTCGGCCCCCCCCAACAGCCCCACTGGCCTCTCGTCATCCTCCCAGCATTCCTCTTTACTGCCCCCCCTGAAGCAGAGCTCTGCTGGGCAGCACGGCCATATCACCTCCTCTTCGGCATCCTCGTCTTCCTCCTCCTCTCCCGGCTTGGCGGCTCACACTCCCTTCACGCTGGTACCAAACCTTCACGCCCCTGGGGCAGGGGCAAAGCTAGGGGTCCAGGGGGGGCCAGACTGTACTACAGGGGGGGCCCTTCATAATCCCTGTAAGAACACTCACATTCCTGCTGTGAACAGCCGGCACAGCAAACCAGGACCCTCTCTCATCAGCTGCAACCACCCCTGCAATGGTCACACCGGAGGGGCGCTACCCCCGTCCAACGTGGGTCAACACTTGAACACAGGTCAACACTTGACGGCTGGTCAACACCCCCTGACCGCTGGTCAACACCTGGGGGCTGGTCAACACCTGGCGGCTGGTCAACACCACCTCACTGCTGGTCAACACCCCCTGACCGCTGGTCAACACCTGGCGGCTGGTCAACACCTGGCGGCTGGTCAACACCTGGCTGCTGGTCAACACCTGGCGGCTGGTCAACACCTGGCTGCTGGTCAACACCTGGCTGCTGGTCAACACCTGGCTGCTGGTCAACACCTGGCTGCTGGTCAACACCTGGCGGCTGGTCAACACCTGGCGGCTGGTCAACACCTGGCGGCTGGTCAACACCTGACGGCTGGCGCCTGCAGGTGAGTACTAAAGGGGACAGTAAATGCAGTGAAGAGGTCACGATTGCTCAACTAAATCACAGGAAATGTAATTGAATCGTGTCGGGGAATGATGCCTTGAAATCTCTGACCTGATTTAAGCAGGCTTCATAATTAGTTCACGAGTTGATTCAGGAATGGCTGGCTTATGAGAGGTGTTTGAGGACCACTGCTGTAGAGGAAAGATAGCATTATCAACAGTGACAGTATTCTTAGCTTACTTGAACAAGTAATCACAGCCTTGCACAGGCAAATAAAGAAATAATTAATGTTCAGCACATCTATCTCGTTTCACGTCTCCATATTCACCTTTCGTATATTTGCAGATAAAAACAAATCAATGCGCATTGTTATCTGCGGTGTGATCGTCTTGCATTTTTTTGTCTGCAGAACACGTAAGCTGTAACTACCTTTTTTCAATTAGTACATAAACTGTTGTTTTAGGGTTTGCGTTAAACTTGTAAATATAAAGGAATATTTTCCTTTGACAGATCTGGTGTAGATAAAAAAGATTTAAATATAGTACAGCTACATTAATATGTAGACAGCATTTTTGGCTATAAAGCAACTCCACAAGTTGTTCCGTCAGCAAAATAACATACGAAAGTGGAGGTTTGGCATTACGGTATGCCTCATTAATATACTGATTCGGAAAACACTTTTTTTAAATATTATTTTTATTCTCACACAACATTTCTTACATAATATAACCAAACACAATTAAATGTGATGTACTATGCAGTGTGCCTGGATGGTTCAACCACATTTCTACATAGCTACTCATTTAGTAGTTAACTAAAATGGGGAATCATGATGTGTCGCGTGGCCGAGAGACCGGTCGACTAAAAGAATATTATTCGAGAAACAGACAACCAACTAAACCCTTGAATACAGGACTGATTGGAGTCAGTGTGAACTTTATTACAGCTAACAAACGACTACCACCACAGATACATATACGATAGCTATGAAACATATGCTATTTATTACAATAACAGTAGGTAGCAATAGCAGCCACTTGAGTTTGGCTAACATATGATACCCTGATGAAGGCGCAAGCTGAAACGCGTTATGCATTAAAACCCATTTAATAAAGGCTTTTTATTTTCTATAATCCAAAAAAGTGTTCATCTTTGTGCCAAGTTGGCATAATAGTTCTCTATTTTTCCATTATACTTCTCTTCCAAGAGCACCTGTGGTCCTTTATATTTTTGAATAGACTGAACCACGCCTGCTAGCCTTTCTTTTGTTAAAATGGAGCTTTCCACATTTTAGGCAAGTTACCAATAACTAAATTATGACAGATTCATTTAATAGCCACTTTATTAAATCCACCCAAAATTATTACGAAGTCTATTGTAGTTGAGCTAGACAGTTTGGCTCTTTGATCAGTTGATATTTTAATGGGAATTTAAATAGTTTCATGATGCTATGGTGGAATAAAATAATCCAGATTTTTTTTATCGGATCCAGGATACAATTCTGAGCGTATACTCTGCCTGTTTGCCTATTAGGGCTGTGGGTAATAGGATGATTACTTCATCTCTCGATGATAGACGTGAACCATTGTTGATAAACCATGTGACAATGTCAGTCGGAATGTAGGCTATAGTAATGCAAAAAAGAGGCCAGAATAATACATAGATTAACTAATATGGATACTATTATATGGTCTTATTCATAATTATTTTAATGACTTCAAGAGAGAATACAATGTCCTTTGTAAATGTACAATATCGTTAGCACAGCAATATCGTTAGCATCTACAATGTCGTTGTGTCCTTGGGCAAGACACTTTACCCTAATTGCTCCCAGGTCGTTGCTGTAAATAAGAAATTGTTCTTAGTCAACTTACCTGGTTAAATAAAGGTTAAATAAAAAATAAAAAAATTTAACTTTTTCAAAATCTACAAAAAAATACAAAAATTATGTTTTATATTTTTTTGTAGATTTTGAAAATGATTTAAATTGATGTTTTAAACCCCTGGATTCAATATGCTAGTTCCTAATGGTTACCAGTCAGGAACTAACGGTTACCTGTCAGAAACTAACGGTTACCTGTCAGAAACTAACGGTTACCAGTCAGGAACTAACGGTTACCAGTCAGGAACTAGCATATTGAATCCAGGCGTTTAAAACATCAACTTAAATAATAAAAAATACTGAAAATAGTAGAATAGCAAAATAAACATTTCACAATATCTAGCAAGTAATTCATATTATGGACAAAATAGTGTGTATTTTCAAAAATTGATTATTATTTCACTGTATTATTCCAGTGTTCAGTAGAAAAATGCTGGTGATGTATTTATGGCAGCGAATAGGATTTTGAAGGCTACTTCCTCTTTCAGAAATGTGCTTATAAAGCTATAAAACCTATTTCTTTCTTGACATTTTAAAATTAAATGTGAAAAAAGCGATTCCTATAAGATAAGCATTCCCTGCACTATGTACTGTTTTGTTACACACAAAAGCAACGCCTAAAATTCACAATACTTATAAGAATGTTGGACGTGTAATTGCTGCAATTCCTGTTGAAATAAAATGACAACAATCATTGTACCATTACTATTTTATGTAATGGTTGTATAAGTGCATAAAAGTGATTTTTATTTATTTAGAATCCTCAAGGAAATGTGTCAATTTAAGTAAAGAAACCAACAAACATTCGCTGTAGAATTTCCCCATTTGTACCCACCCACCACTTAGTCCTGAAAGGGTACAATAACATTTTTTCCTCTGAGCGAGCCGGGTACGGCGCGCTACCCAGCAGGAACTTTGTAAATGGGTACACTCTCCATACAGCAGGGTTGCCAACTTTGGGACGTTGCGTGGCATGAGACTCGGTAATATTTCAGTGAACGCGCGCAAGGAGAAGCATTTTGTTAACCCTAATCCTAATTTTAGAAATGTCAGTCCTTGTTTACTATAATATAAACCCTGATATATGCAAAAAAAACAACTAATAGAATGGAAACGCTTGTTTTTTTTACTGCTGAAAGCGTGAGAATCACGCCAGATGCGTAAGAGTTGGCAACCCTGCATACAGTGATGGAAATTGACATATTTTCCTATTCGCCATGCAGAAAGACAGTCTTAAAACATTACTTGTAGAATGAACACCAAGCAGCATAATTAATGCCTACATGTTTGTTTTTTTGTTTGTTTGACGTTTTTGTTTTAAGTAAGTAAATAGTAATCGGAAGATAGAGACATGTCATAGGGTGTTGAACCAAATTTTATTGCCCCTCCACCGCAGACACAAGTCCCTTTTCAGAACACAGTCGGTCATCAACCAAATGCTCCTCATGAGCGTGTACTTGTCCTGTCATTATGCACAACTTATTCCCACTGTCAGTATCATTATGTCCCTCTGTCCCCCCTTGCCTTTGTCGATCATTGTATGTTTAAAGTTTTTTTTTCATTGTTGAGTGTAGCAACCTACTTTATGCATTTTAGTGTTCTTGTTTTGTGTGCTTTCGCACAGCCTTCCATCTTTTGTTTGAAAACTTAATTTAAAATCCTACACTGGGTTCTGCACCTGCCAACTGCGTCCTTATCCCATGACAGCTATTTATTTTTTAAAGATATACATACCATTTGTAGCTTGTTAACAACTAAATGAACATGTGTTAATACAGGGCAGGTGGCTATTTCAATTCACCCCTTGTAGAGCACAGAATAAATGGCAATTTCATGGATTAAACAACAATTACGTTGTGTATCGACAATGTTTGGACATGTCCTTCCATCTATGTGTATATCCAGACATCGTCCCGCCCATCTGCCTATCTGTAAATCTGAATGCTTGTGTACCTGTCTGTGTTCTCAGGGATCAGTCGTGTAAAGGCCACAAGCTGTCCAATGGGGCGGGGGGGCTGTGCCCCCCCTCTGAAGAGGGGGAGGGGGAGGATGAGGATTCGAGCTCGGAGAGGAGTTCTTGCACCTCGTCCACCAATCAGAAGGATGGGAAGTACTGTGACTGCTGCTACTGCGAGTTCTTTGGACACAACGCGGTAGGTTCAGAGACATGGCAGCTTCATCTGGGCTTGAGAACGTGACCGTTTGAAATGGCCGTGCGACCCCGACTTTCAATGGTCGCAAATGTATTAGATTTATTTTGCGGTCATGTTCATTTCTGGCCATTAATATCTACAATCATCATGTATTCAAACAGCCATTGTTATTCTAATAATCCATTTTATAACATGCCAGACTGGCCTGAGCATTCAACACATCATGTTGTCATCGGTTTTCCCAGTGTCAGGCCAATTCATGTCATTAGTGAGTTCATAGATTTGAAAATATCTGCACAGCTTTCTTACAACTCAATGCCGCAAGTGTTGGTTTAATAGGACTTCCTTCCCTGATTGTGAATATATTATTTATAGAGCACCTTGTGAATTTCGAAGAAGTCTGCATTAATATTTTGACAATTTGAATGCGCCCTCTCAGACAAGACTGAGATCTTGAAGAAGCGTGAGCTGGCATTTTCTCCTTGTTGGCAAAGCAAAGTTTGAAAAACATGCAGTTGACTTTTTTATATAAAATGTTATGTACCAAAAGGACTGGCTGCTCAGTTCTTTAGACACATTGTGGTGGGTTCAGAGGCGTTGCAGCTGTGTTTAGTTTGGTCTGGATGCTCTTCGTTTAATGAGCTTGGTTTTACCCTGATGACAGGAGACTCCCTGACGCATGATAGTTCTTGTTTACTAGTTTTAGTTTTTTGCCCAGCTCCTTGGAGAACAAAATTGGATGTGCATAAAAACTTTAACCCCTCCTTCTAGCCTCCAGCGGCACCGACGAGTCGAAACTACGCAGAGATCCGTGAGAAGCTCCGGTCCCGGCTAACTCGTCGTAAAGAGGAGTGTCTTCCCCAGCGCCAGGACTCGGACCTGGCTGCTTCCACCTCCATGGACCACCGAGATGTGAACGAGCTTCTTGACTTCATTAATTCCTCGGAGCAGAAACCAGCTAACAGCGCAAAGGCTGCCAAGCGGGCGCGCCATAAACAGAAGAAGAAGGTGATGTCTGACGAAATGGTGGGGATACTTAACAATTCATTTTTCTGGGGATGTTTTAGCTTTTAACAGTCTGCTTTAACCATTCAACGATCTTTGTTTTAAGCCATTTCACTTATTTTATAATGACAGGCAGTAGTGTTTATGTTTCTTGAACATTGTCATATGAAGTTAGCAACTATAGCAAAGATTTGTAAAACTAAACCAAAATGATCCAACTTGGTATTTCCAGTGGGAGGCTAGTAAACCCAGAAAGAGGCAGAGTCAAGCATAAACTACTGAGATCCTATTGGGCAATATGTGTGCATTCCAGCATGTTTCTATTAGGGACCACCTACTGTGTGCGGGGTGCTTGGGTTCTAACAGAATTTGCACTACTTTGTAATTGTTCTGTCCTTTATTATTGCAAAATCTAGACTTGTACCAGAATGACCTGTACCACTGGATTTCCTGCTTCTAAAGCTATAGGCAGATAGTTGGGACAGAATGCACATTTAATTACAAACAGTCTGCCTGTCAAACCATCAGTTTGTCTGTCAAACTGGCTGCTGTCTCTCTGCCCACCCTAGGAGAAACAGGCCAGTCAGGGGTGTGTCTATGGAGACGGAGCAGGAAGCGACGCCCCGTCCACACCTCCAGAGCCCAGTGACGCCCCTGACCCCGCGGGCCAGGACTGCCTGGATGAAGAGGATGTGGATGGGGACTCGGAGTCCAGCCGGCTGCTGGAGTGGCCACAGCTGGAGCTGGAGAGGGTGAACTCCTTCCTCACGTCTCGCCTTGAGGAGATCAAAAACACCATTAAGGTAACCTTGATGCCCACTGATATCTGATTACAATAGTTTATTTTTTCCCTTCATTACCTTTATATCTTTGGATTGTTGTATTGAACATGGTTTAATGGAGGTTGGCTGTGGGAACTCAGTCATTCTGCATAGATTATCTTCTAAATGCCTGAAACTGTAAACAGATGAAAAGAGGTTGAGCCATTGGACATTAGGCTTTTTTGACATCATAGACGTGTGTCGGATCCTGCAGAATTAGATTTGATAACATTGGGGATGGATCTATTTCAGTTCCCTTTTCTGTTTGGGTAATTGCAAAGATAGCCATAATTGTCTTTTTGAAGCTAGTAATCATGTACAGACACTTTGTGTTATTACATGCAGGAGACATTTAAGGTTTCCCAGACAAACTTTAACTATAGTAACTGACAAGAAAACCATTAGAGAATACGTTGTATTTCAGTACTAGACACATTTCATAGGAAACACTTCTGTTCATATCAAGGATCTTAAAATGAATGACTCCCAACTGGCAGCCTGATCTCTATGTAGTGCACGATTTTAGACTAGGGCCCATGAGGAGGTTGTGGTGAAGAGTAATTCATGATGTGTTGGGTGCCAGTTTGGAAGCATCCAGATTCCACTGTCGCCTGTCATCTGATGAACACATACTTTGACCTTTGACTTTGCAGGATTCCATCCGGGCCTCGTTCTCCATGTACGACCTCAACTTGGACGTCAACGACTTCCCTAAGAAGGCGGCTACCCTGGAGGGCAACCATCTCCTCTCTCACCTCAATGGCTCGTCGCGCTCTGAGCTGCAGCAGATCGACCTGGACCTGGCACCTCTGTCTCTGGGGACCTTCAAGACCCACCTGGACCTGGTCAACGGGTGGGAAGAGGCCCATCCCCGGGAAAGCTCCCCAATTGCGGGACACAAGGGCCCCACTTCACCCCCTGCCAGCACCGCAGTACCTCTGATAGGGGGATCAGGGACGGCAGTGTCCTGTACTGGGGCCAGGGATGTCCAGAGGCTCCACTCCACACCCAGCCTTTCGAAGCTGATCCGGGTGCGTTCCCCGGAGAGGTGCCCCTCGGCTGGGATTGAGAGTAACCACAAGGCCCCTGCTTCGGCCCACACCCAGGCCTCCAGCTCGGTGGCTGAGCCAAAGGAGGAGGCTCCGTCAGATCCCAGAAACACCACCGCGCCCACCCCAGTGGCAGGGGCAAATGCTGGGGCCGGCAAGCAGAAGAAGAGCAAGAAACTGCAGCAACGGCAGGACCAACTGCCCACAGAGCTGAACCAGACCCGACCTGGGTCCAAAGCCGAGTCTCAGAGGACCAACGGTTCTGATGCAGTGGGTGTTAAGGCAGCATCCGGTTCCAAACCTCCACCTCTCTCAGCAGACAACCAGCGAACTGGGCCTCAGAAGTCGGAGGACAGCAGGCCCACCCGGCAACAGGCCAATGAGTCAGCGAACAGCACCCAGAGAGGGAGGGCGGAGGGTGCCCGGGCAGGGGAGGAGCCAGAGACCAAAGGTCACTCAGCCAATCACAACCAAGCCCAGCAGCAGCCTAAGGGCAAGAATAAGAAGAACAGGAACAAGGGAGAGAAACCCAGTGGCACCATTGGTAGGTCAGGCTGTCAGTACCGTTACACATGCTGTTAAAGAGGGTACGGCAAACTGTCAGTACCGTTATACATGCTGTTAAAGAGGGTACGGCAAACTGTCAGTACCGTTATACATGCTGTTAAAGAGGGTACGGCAAACTGTCAGTACCGTTATACATGCTGTTAAAGAGGGTACGGCAAACTGTCAGTACCGTTATACATGCTGTTAAAGAGGGTACGGCAAACTGTCAGTACCTTTATACATGCTGTTAAAGGGGGTACGGCAAACTGTCAGTACCGTTATACATGCTGTTAAAGGGGGTACGTCAGGCTGAAATATTTCCTTCAGATTTCTTCCGATGTTTCTAACCATTGTATTTCTTGATTTGCCAGATGATGTGTTCCTTCCCAAAGATGTAGATCCAAAAGAAATGGATGAGATTGATCGTGAGGTGGAATACTTTAAAAGGTAATGTCCAGACTGTGAAAACATTTTGTTTTTGCTTATTGACTGTTATTCTTTGTCTATTAAAGCGGTCCCTGATGGTTCTTATTGTCCTCTCTGCAGGTTCTGCCTTGATTCTGCTAAACAGACACGCCAGAAGGTTGCAGTAAACTGGTCCAACTTTAGCCTGAAAAAGGTTCCAACAAATGCAGCCCAGTAACTGACAGTACCCCCCCCCCCCAAACATAACTATGTCCATAGAACCCAGAATGGCCTGAGGCCTATCATTCCTCACCAAAGCCAAGGGACGCTGGTGCACAGCCTTTTTCATTGGACTGTGATACTGCCATATGTTTGGCTCACAGCAGCCAAGGATCATTCACAAGGCTGAAGTCCAACACTTTACTGTCTCTGTTTCACATTCAGAGAAAGAGGTGGATCAAACCTACATCGGTCTGTCAGATCAGATCTAATGATCTGTGTGCTTATTCACTATGTAGTATGTAAACAGTTACCTTATACAATAAAAAGTGTTTTTACTGCAACTGTGGCAGATTTTAAACTTGGTTAAAAAAAACTCTTGGATTCTTATCGATTGGTTTAGTTTCCCAAAGGTACGGCTCTGTTCTACGGCCACGGGCCACGACCATTTAGTTTAGCCCGTGGCTGTTCTTTACCCAAACACACAACCTTTTGTGACTCAGAAGCTGTGCATATAGACAGTCAGATGAGTTCTCTCATGATTTTACTGTGGTTTTGGAATAATGATAGGTATTATGGGATGGAAGACACTTGGATCTTTTTTAAACTGTTAAAACACAATATAGTGTGAATGACTGCCATTCTGTGAAGGTTAGTTAACTCCAACGTTACACTCTGATTTGGGCCTCAAACGACACCCCACCCATTATGAAATAACTGTACAATGGCCCCTCCATTATGAATGCATGTTGAACTTTGGCCCCTCCAATATGACTGCATGTTAAACACTGGCCCCTCCAATAGGACATCACAGGCTGTACCAACACTGGTCATTACATCATCGTTGGCATCCTACACTCCACCACACATAGGTTTCTTATTCAAAGTACTGCACTGTATAGGGAATAGGTTTTCCTGTGTGTGGCACTAATATAAACATTTATTTTTATTTTATTTTTTCTGTGTATATATATATATATATATATATATTTATCGATTACTGTGTTTAACACTTCGATTCACATCCTGACAAGATGTGTTAAATAAAATGAAACGAAATTGATTCATCTCTCCCTGCATGATATTTAGGAGTAATCAGAATGTCCAAGCTGTGTTTTTTCTGATATCGGGCCAAACTCTAATGAATTTGCTGTTAGTCAGTCACAATGGTCTCCATGCATTACAGGGAAGAGCTCTTTAACCGTGTCCACAGGCCCAGCTATTACAGATCCAGCAGAGGTTTTTGTTGCGTTCCTCTGCTCAAATGTCCCATGGATCAACACGTGGTTGTGTAAATCAAAGGCATCATCAACTGTGCGGTGTAACATTCTTACAAATTGGTTTTTCACCAGTCACATTACCACTGAGACAAATCCTCGTAGAAGATATGATTTAGTTGAAGGAATGTCTGAGTTGGCCAGCCTATGTTAACGATGATGCCATTTGGTTGAAAAGATGTTCTACGGCCTTGGACATCAGGACAGAAAACCCTCCAGTCTGACAGACGACCTCCAACAGTAGTTGTAACCTTTCCATTCCTGCTAAACCCAAACCACTCCGTTTAGGGAAACTTGTTCACCCCCTTTTACAGCTGAGAACATCGACTCAAACCTCAATCCTTATGTGGTGATTTTAATGTTTTGTACATCCAATACATTTTTTTTGTGATTTCAGTGTCTTAAAGGTCTGTCATTAATGATGGAGAATTCTGAGGATGTTTAAGATTTTCAGCCACAATATCTTTCAACTTTGACCCTCGGAAGTAATACTCCTGACAAACATCTCTCCAGATGCCATCCCATTCCTGATTCTGCAGTCCGGAAATGAGTTTCTGATCAGCGAATAAGAATCCATCATTCAAGTGAAGTTATGAAGGAAGTGGTGCTTCGATGATTACGTTACTCAATTTAACGTATGTTAAAGGGTTTCGTGAGATGTTTTTTTATTTTTAATCTGTACTGACATTCTTTTTGTTTTCATACTCGACATCTCTGATGCTGTACATGCTCTGTTCCACTAGAGGACATGGTAAATGTATGGAATGTAGATTTATATTATACTATTAAGGATATCTTTTCTGTTTTTGTTTTGTATTATTCACTTTTGATACTGTGAAAATCTTTTGTTCAGAAAGATTAAAATATTACAGTTTTGACAAAATAAGGTGTGGTGTTTGATTTTTAGGTACATCATAGCCTGTAACAGGCCTGCAAGTGTTTTTGTTCTGTTCCGATTTTTTTCCATAAGCTTTAGATGGTGTTAATGTTATCTAGATATTAAATTAAATTGCAATACAGTCTAATTTGGGATCGATAATGCTCAATTTGCAGTGTAGTTTAACAAATGAAAATCTAGTCATCTAACCATCCGCACAGACAAATATCAGCCCAAGGCTTAATCTGAATACAGACCCCCTGGTGTCAACATTGAGCATGGGATGATATCTAAGAACATTTTTTTTTTTTTTTGACGACAACGATTTATTCACATACACATGTATATGCACTTCAGATAAAACAAAGAATAAAGTGATCATGCATGTGAACTGGTCCCCAAAGAAGCTATCTAAAGCTTATACAAGGGGGCCATGACAATCAAAATAATTAAAAATAAGAATGAAAAAAAATAAAAATGTGAGGCCTACATACAAGACATTTCATACATAACATTCAGACAACACATAGTAGGGAATCTCATTTAACAAGTACAATTTTGTTTAACAATTTACCTTGAGATTGTAAGAGTAACACTGACATACATACAGAATGAGAAATAGTACATACATCAAGAAGATAAATACAAGCTTAATAGATGTTTCTTGAGTTTTTGTTTGAAAGAAATAAAAGTACTTGAATTTTTTAAATTTTCATCTAGCTCGTTCCAGATCCGCGGTCCCTGGCACACTACACTCATACCAGTGCTTTTTAATCTCCGTTTTTTACCAATAGTAATGTGCTTGTTTCTAGTGAGGTAAGTGTGCCAGGGATAGCGGATGGGAACAAGCTCACACAATCTGCCATTCAATCCAAAGACCACCTGATACATAGTACATGCATTGTGAAATACATTATATTCAGTTAGTCTTAAAATACCATACCCAAGAAAAATAGAACAAGTTGGAACATTGGAATCAGACCATGATATCGCACGAATAATTTTTTTTGCAGGATTTCTAATTTTTTTAAGTAAGTAAAATAAGTATTGCACCATATTATATTGCAGTAATTTAAATGAGGTTCAAAGAGGGTTTTATAAAGGGTAAGTAATGTTGCATGAGGAAGCAGATGTCTAAGTTTAAAGAACAGACCAACATATTTTGATAGCTTTTTAACAAGATATTCAATATGGTGTTTAAAGTTTAGGTGATCATACGCCCAAAAATGTTGTCGTCTTCACTCTCTTTAGTTCCTCTCCCTTTATTTTAATCTGGAAATTTAGATGATCGAAATTTAGTTGTTTTTTGTTTGGACAAAATATTATGTAGTTTGTTTTGCTGGTGTTTATAGATAGTTTATTTACTTTGAACCAGTTATCCACATTCTGAAGCTCTTTGTTAATTAGTTGTTGGAGTTCAAGTTCATTTTTGTGTGATATAAACAAGTTAGTGTCATCTGCAAAGATTACTTTATGGAAGGTCTTTGAGGAATTTTCCAGATCATTAATATAAATAATAAAGAGGAGAGGACCTAATATGGATCCTTGTGGAACACCACATTGAATGTGTTTGTTTTCTGATGTCTGTTCGTGAATAGTTACATATTGTTGCCTCTGGTATAAGTAACTCTTGAACCAATTCAGTGGTTGTCCCCATAATGGTGAAATTTATAGAGTAATATGGTAAAGTCAGTGGTATCAAATGCCTTAGAAAGATCCAAGAATATACCAATACCATATTCCCCTTTTTCAATGGCATCATTGATCTTTTCAGTAAGATCAAGGATCACCATACAGGTGGTGTTTTTTCCTAAAGCCATACTGGGATGGGTTAAGTATGTTCAGTGTATTAAGATAATTAATAAGTCTATTATAAACCACTCTTAAGTCTATTATAAACCAACATGTCAAAATATACAGTTAATTATCTGATTATGGACATGTGTAATCGAGATTGGAGGCAAATCTATTCTTCAGTCAACACCTTTTTTCTAATAATCATGTCCATCTTCAGACTAGCATTTTTGCATGCAGCCACTAATGGGCAAACTGTCTGAATGTTTTTGAAAACGCCTTTTCTGTTGGTTCGCTGTCCTGTTCTAGTTTACTTCCCGTAGAGAGACCGACATACTGCGTTGTGTTGGTCAGTGGTTAACAAATCTAACGTGAGAGTGGTTCATGTATTCTTTGCAGTACAGTTGAAAACATAAACGACGTTTTGGAAGCTTCTGTAGAAACAAATTATATAAGACAATAAAATGGAGTCTGAAAATAAGCAAAAAAAGGTAGGTTTTCTTCAATGTTGGGGAACAGAGCTAGATAGACATTTAGCTAACTATCTAACTAGCATGGCCCCGTTGATCCTAGATGAGGGCACTGTACCTATTTGGTCATTACATTTACTGTAATAATAAATCATTACATTAACATTTTGTTAGCAGTAGCAATGGTATATATCTATAATAATACCGTATGCAAGTTAAATAACATTGTATAATCAAACAGCCGGAAAATGCATAATAGCTAAATAATAACAAGCAAACAGGCTGTTTAAAATGTTAGTTACTCCCCTTACAAGATGTAAACTATGGGTTGGCCTTCCACACCCTGCATGTATTGGTGATAGTTTCACATGTTAGACATGTTAGTGAGTGAAAGATAAATAACTTAACGTTTGCAGAGGTATGGTAACTTATTTTCAGGGGTCATCATGAGTCATATCAGAGATCAGCCAATATTAGGAGATAACTATTGCGGGACGATGTTCTGTTTTTCTAAAAATGTATTTCTGTCTGTAGAGATACTATGTGGAGGAGGACAAGTCTGGATCTGATCATCCTTCAGAAGAAGACGATTATGTTCCCTACGTACCGGTCAAAATTAGGAAGAAACACATGGTAAAGCGCACACACTGCTGCTTGCAGTCCTAACTACTCATGTCCTGTTATTCTGTGTGTGCGCGGGCGTGCACGAGAGACTACAACAAACCTGGACCATGGAGCGCGCTCTACCTCACAGTCATTCATAAACACACACGTGCACACCTCACATTCAGTCCATGTTGCTGTACCATGTACTATAAACAGGTTGTCGCTTTCCATGTGTTTACAGTTGTGGCCAAAAGTGTTGGTACCCTTGCATTTTATTCCAATAATGCCACATTTGCCCTGAAAAGAGTTGAAATAGAAATATATTTTGTTATCCATACATGCATTTCTTTGGTTTTCTGTGGAACAAAACTAAAAAGCTGTATAAAGAACTGAATTCTTCCTTATTCTATATAGACATTCTATATGGCCTGGACAATATTATTGATACCCTTTATAATTCACATGAAATAATTGTATTGTAGTGGTACCTGAATTCCCTTTTAATTAGTGTATAACAGGTTTATTTAATCACAATCACTCATTCAGTCAGTTTAAATGGAGAAAAGTACACACTGCTGTTACTACTGTATGTGTATCACACTGAACATAGAAAAGACAAGGACAACCAGAGAATTGTCTTGAGGAGGTTAGACAGAAGGTAATAACCAATCATGGTCAACGTAAAGGCTACAAGACCTTCTTTCAAAAGCGTGGATTTCCTATGAGCACAGAAGTTTAAAGCCCATTGGACTGTAGACAACATTCGTGGATGTAGCGGTAAGAGGAAAAGTTACCAAAGTATGACAAGAGAGATTATTTGAATGGTAGAGAAGGAACCAAGGAAAACTTCAAAACAGATCCAAACCAGCGTTAAACTGGAGGTGCAACAGTTTCAAGTCAAACCATCCGTCGCGGTCTGATTGAAAATGATCTCCATGATAGAAGATCCAGGAAAACCCAACTTTTAAGAAGAAAACACAAAAAAGCTTGACAAGAAGACAGTCCTTGGAGAATGTCCTTTGGACAGGTGAAACAAAGGTAGAGCTTTTTTTGTAAATAAACTCCATGTTTACAGAAAAAAATGAAGCTTTCAAAGAAAAGAACACCATCCCTACTGTGTCTTGAGTCTGCTGGGAACAATGAAGTCAGAAGACTCACAAGGCATTTTTGAGCTAAATAAACATCCAAGTTTCAGAAAGCTGTGTGTCAGTCAAAGGTCATGATTCTTCCGACAGGTTACTGACTGGAAACATACCCCAGAAAGTACCAGAGAAAAAAGAAAACATTGGAATTTTCTTGATCTAAACTCTATCAAACATCTGTAGAAAAAGGCACCCATGAAACCTGAGAGACCTGGATTGTTTTGTTAAAGAAGTGTGGGCCAAAGTACCAGTCAAGAAGAGTGGGCCAAATTACCAGTCAAGAAGAGTGGGCCAAATGACCAGTCAAGAAGTGTAGACGTCTTATTCAGCGCTAAAGACAGCACTTGATTGCAGTTATTGGCACCAAAGACTGTGCCACAAAATATTAGGTTTTATTTGATTTCTATTTAAAGTAATATGTTATCATCAAGCACATTTTCTGGTCTATTGAATATGAAGTAAAGAATGGTGGATACTATATATTTTTTATCATACTTGGAATTGTGAACCGTCTCTTATTTTGGAGTGCCAGTAGGGGGCACTCCTCCCTCCCTGATTTAAAGATGAAATCCCAATGCCCCAGGGCAGTGATGGGGACATCTTCCCTGTGTAGGGAGCTGTTTTTCGGATGGGACTTGACTCTCTATGGACACTAAAGATCCCACAGCACTTATCGTAAGACTAGGGGTGTTAACCCAGGTGTCCTGGACTTAGGGCTGGGCGGTATGACCAAAAATGTATATCACGGTATTTGTAAAATTCTACCGGTTTCACGGTATTTGACGGTATTTCTTTTTTTATACATAATCAAGTGTTCCCAGCATTCTTTCTACAGTTTGAGAGAGGAATTATTGCAGTAGATTGACTTAGGATGGTCTATTTTACTGTCATGATGAGTGAATATTGTAGAATAATTCCACACTAGTAGCTTACTGTATTTTAGCGAATATACTTCGTGTGATATGCACGTTTTTACAAACGGTTCGGAGGCGCGCTAT
>JACXGM010021473.1:0-17236 GCA_016801145.1 Umbra pygmaea
GAATAGGAGAAGGGTGTGATTGGTGGCGGACAAGGGGGATAGGGAGTCGACGGCTGTCGGTGGGGTGAGTGGGGGGGAGAGGTAGTGGACGGGAGGGTGATGAGGGGGAGCATAAAGTTATGGTGGTGTTTACTGAACATACTTGATGAATCCGATAGACTTAACGAAGGCAATCAAGGTTGAGATTGGGCAGGTGAAGGATGCTAGGTGTATGGCTGGAGGTAGAGTGCTGATATTTGCTAAGGATGGCAGCAAGCTGATAGTGTTGAAGTTGGCGGCTCTGGGTGGTTTTGTGGCGGTGAGGTGGGATAGGGTGGGTGGAGTGGGTGGGGGATGTGTCACATTTGTTAACCTTGGGGTGTCATATAGGCAAGTTGGCGTACAAGGCTTATAACATGTGTGGGTTGTTGTTGATACAGTAGGGAGAACAAGTATTTTTATACACTGCCGATTTTGTAGGTTTTCCTACTTACAAAGCATGTAGAGGTCTGTAATTTTTATCATAGGTACACTTCAACTGTAATAGACGGAATCCAAAAATCCAGAAAATCACATTTTATGATCTTTTAATAATGAATTTGCATTTTATTGTGAGTAATCTGTAGGATTATCAGAGGAAGCGTGCGGTAGCTAGGTGAATGGTTAAGAGGGCAAATAGGGAAGCATGGCGGGAGTTTTGCTCAACCATTGGGAGGGGTACCACTCTAGGTAAGGTGTGGAGGATGTTCAGGAAGATGGGGAAAGGGGACTTGGGGGGGGCATACCGGTGTTGGTGGTGTGGGACGTGTGTGCAGTGAGTTGTGTAGATAAGGCTGAGTTCATAGGAAGGGCGTTTGCTGCTGTTCACGGGTGTGGTCATTTGTGTGAGGAGGCACGGAGGAGGAAGGGTGTGTTGTTGGAGGAGCAGGGGATGTACTGAGTAGGAGAGTGGAGGGGGGTGATGCCATAGATATACAATAGAGTTTTCTATGTACGAAATGGATAAAGCGTTGGAGGGGTGTGGTAGGACGGCACCTGGTGAGGATAGGGTGTGTTACATGATGGTGAAGAATGCCTCTGTAAGTGTAAATGTGGCGGTATTGGACCGTTTAATCTGGTGTGGAGGAATGGGGTTCTGCCGGGTGGGTGGAAGAGGGCAGTGGTGCTGCCGTTTGTTTAGCCAGGAAAGGATCCTACAAAAACCATTAGTTATAGATCCATAGCTCTCACTTTAAATTTGTGTAAATTGGTGGAGAAGATGATTATAAGTAGACTGTTTTACTTGGACAGTAGGGGTTTGATGAGTGAGGCACAGAGTGGGTTCAAAAGAGGTAGATTGTTTACGGATGCGTTGGTTACGGTTAGCACAGAGATAGCCTCTCCATTGTCAAGGAAGGAAATTATGTATATCACTTACTTTGATGTAGAACAGGCTTATGATACTTATGGAGGGCAAAAAGTAAATGCGTGTCTATTTTTAAAACATGCCCAAATTAATTTTGCATTACAGTGAAAGGGAAAAAAAGCCCATTTATAATTTCATGAACTCACATATTTACTCTGCCTGTTATTTTTGCCTAGCCAACTCTCTTTCTTTTGCTGATGCAGCAGTATTACTTTTGTTGTAATAATGGTCTTATAGTCTTCATAAGCAAGCATTAAAACCTCCAACTCAGTTTCAATAAAATACGTAACTCGCTTTTTTTCTTCCTGGATTTCCATGGGAACTCCTGAAATCGGTGATCCATTGAATATGTCTTTACGTACTCGCCGTGTGCGCGCAATAACTCTGGGTTACCGATAGGAGGTTGATTGAACTAACTCCTCGCAGGTGTTTTGGAACCGACATACCCAGAGTAAGCAAGTTTTGGGTTAATCAACCGAGAGTTCAGGGTATATGTGACGGTAAATTAACCTTGCTTTCTGGAATATCCCCCAGGCCCTCTGTAGAACCAGTTTGACAACAGTGCATATTATGTTTATTTTTATTCTTCTTTGGCTCTCAACGGAGGCGGTCGCATTTTCTCCCTCTCCCTTCCCTTATCTTCCCTGCTTGCTCTTGTCTCGTCTTTGTCCTGTACTCTGAGAGCCTCTCGCAGCACTGCTCTCCAAACTAAGGAAATTATGGATTTGATCAACTGGTCTCTAAACCCAATTGACACCATATTCTCGACGAGAAGCTTTGGTTCGGGGGAACCTGACTGTCCTGCCGGAACGTATGCAGCTGGCTACACGATGGACGCATGGGCGAGGTGGCGGGTCATGTGTCTGGAGGCTCTTTCTGTGGAGGACGTTGAAGATATCTACCTATTCGGAACCATGATAACAGGTCTTCTGCTGATGGGATTAGGCGTTGCCCTGGTTTATCGTGAAATTAAGAAGATTGTGACAGCTGTTCATTGCCCCACAGGGCTGCCCGTCATGATTGAAACAGTGGGCAGAGCTGTTTGCACTCGGACTGGGTCTATAGACCATAAGTTGGTTAACATCACGGAGAAGCTCACAGCTTTGCAAAGGAAAGTGGATCGTTTAGGAGACCAAAATGGACCAAATTGACTCAAGAGGGACCAGACGTGCAGATTGGAATGCGGCTGCTACCCCAAGAAGTCAATACATCTTATCTATTTCGGCTCCCCCACAATCAACCACTGGCCTTGGACAAGGCACGGTTGGAATAACATATTCTCCCAGACAGCGCTGCAGTGAAATGCTCTTGTTTTTGTTCCCTTCCCCTATCACCAGACACCTGGTGGTGTGACTCTGTCTGGGACAGGACCATGGCTGCCCTGTATCGACATCCTGCGGACTTGTCACCTTGGGACTGTTGCCAGACACAGAAATCTCCAGGCCTACACACACACACAAACTCTCACACACATGTACAGATACACCTCCCACACCCCCATCCCCCGCCTTTGTAGCTTCATACCTAGCCTGATAAGACGGGTCTATGGACCGCGCCTACGAAGGCTGCAGTTCTGGATGCGGGCTGTCTGTCTGGCTGGTTCCCTCATTTTCCTTTTTCCCGCCCCCACCACCCCTGTTGCGAGTCTTGTTCAGAGTGTACTGACTGTGCTAATGTTGCTGAGGTGTTTTTTTTCATGTTACCACACTGTACCCCCGAAGGGGCATAATATGGGGCTGCCTTTCTTTTTTCCCCCTCATCTTTCCTCATGTAATGCTGTATTGTTTTTCTAATCCCTGTCTTCCTGTCCTGTCTACCCGATGTGATGTTTTGATGTATGGACAGGTTGATGGCTAATTTCACTGGTTACTTGTGACTATGTGACAATAAAGTTTGATTTGATGTTTGAAGTGGCTTACCTGTACAATAGTGAATCACACTATCTGTTTTTTATCCTAAAGTAGCTACCATTGCTATATTTTTAAGCATAATATATATTATTATTTGTTGTGTTGTATCCTCTTCAGACCACAACCTTCACTCACAAACTAATGTGTAGCGCTTCAATGTATACTATAATACAGTCATTGTATTACCATTGCTTTAATGGTAGTTATTTGTGATTACAATGCAAAAATACCATGTTAAATTTGCATAAACATTTTACACCAACGCCAGACATTCTTAGCACGCTGGTTGACAGAAATGTCTGCACAGTTTGTTTTTTGATAGGGATGTTGTTATGTTCATTTCAGTCAAAAAAATACAGACAGTACTTGTCAGAGGGATTTTACAATACCACGTTTTTACTCAAGAACACAATCACAAATATCCACATGAGCATTGTAAATAATTTCCAGCCAATGTCATTTAATGTTTTAACACCAAGTCATTTATTGTCAAGTAATTATCCACAGAGGCTTATTTTGGATTGCACAAGTGACATTCATCTGAAACTGTCACGACAGCTGTCCATGGTGCGCAGCGTAAAAGGAGCGAGACAGGCGCGAGTATGTAAAGCCAAAACAAACTGTGATGATTAACAAAACACTGTTAAAATAAAACTGCCTCAAGGGGCGAAGACTTAGCAGACTCTACAAACAAACTTCCACACACACGTAATTACATTAAATGAATGACCAAAAGTGTACAGACACTTACACAGGACTTAAATACAGATCTAATGATGAAGTGAATGTGCCTGGGATAAGTATTAAAACAGACTATAGTTGTCATGTCAACCCAGAGTGGGTTGGCATGCCATTGAACTGAGAACTCCTAGTGTATTGATTGTATTTGTAAATGTATATTGTGTATTATTGTGTATATTTAGTGTTATTGTCTCATCCTATACCAGTGCTGTTGTACTGTTGCTTTAGTTGAGTTCCTGTATGTATTGTGGAGTTAGTGGCGCCTATCCTTGTTCACCTGGAGCTTATAGTTAACTAGCGCAGGTTTGATTCTGATTGTTAATTACTTCCAGCTTGTGCTTATTAGTTCCTATCAACCGCGGTCGGTGGACCTTAATTGAGGAGGACGGGCTTATATTACGCTCGGGACTGGAGTGAATGGAATGGTGCGCAATGCACAAAACCCAGTGTGGAAAACAAAAAAACACTGGGTTTTGTGCGTTGCGCACCATTCCATTCACTCCAGTCCCGAGCGTAATACGAGCCCGTCCTCCCCAATTAAGATCCACCGACCGCGGCTGGTTCCTATATATATATATTTCCCAGGTGAACAAGGGATAGGTGTGGTTCATTGATCTATTGTCATGTTGGTTTGTTTGCTGTCGTCCTGGGAAGTTGTACACTTTATTTGTATAAAAGTAGTGTTAGACTAGCTATGTTAGCTTGAGTCATGCATACGTCTGTGTTTAGCTCTACGCATAAATGCTATATGATAGTATTATTTGTTGGCCTCCTGATCCTCAGTTGAGAATTTGCGTACACTCTGTGTCAGTTCCTGTTGTTTTAAGCATAGTATCAGCTATTATAGGTCATTGTGCAGACATCAACAGACATCTATGCTTCCTGCCTGGTCTCCCTCCTTCTCTACACCTATTCGTGACAATAGGATAATGAACACATGATCTGGTCAGCTGGTTGATAGAGCAGGAACACAAGAGAGAAACAATACACACATGGTAGAAACTAAAATTATCATCACTACAGAGGGAAAAAACAAACATGTAAAGTCTCCTTAAACCTTGTTTGCATTTTGTATAATTTTTGGAGGCTAAAAAGTCCATAGATTCACTGTTACATCAACTTACAGAGAACATTCAACAAGAAAGCAATTATGTTTAATTAATAAATCATTCTGTAGGGATAGAGGGGACCATTATTCCAATGATGTAGACGTTACTTTGCTTTAAAGCTTACAAACACACCTGATTAGAGCAAAAAACTTCTAGGACCATCATTCAAAAGGTCAAAATGTATTTTCCATCAGTCCAAACAGTCTCAGAGAGAAACGACATGGTTAAACATCTGCCAGACATAACCTCAACAGCCAGGCTAGCCAGAAAAGAGAATACCAATCTAACTTTCCACGTACCTACAACTTAGCTGCCATCTTGGATTTCCAGGAGACAAAACAATTGAATGATTAGCCCTCTGAAAAAACTCCTGAGGTGATTTTTCAGATTCCTTGACGGTCACTAACAGCAAGTTTAGAACAATCAATATGCCTTGTTATTCTGTGCACGCTGAGAATCTTGAGAGGAGCAGATGTCTTTAGGTGCAAACACTTGATTTATAATAAGCTTAGCTCTAGTATTTCGACTCTAAGGCCATTACATGTTTCTGTTCAAAGGCCATTTGGCTCATGCAGCTACCTCATCAACACGAGAATATATTCTTAACTGTTCTATCACAAAGTCCACTACTTTCTTTACACTTCATAATAATCACAACATACAGCACACTCAACCTAGGAGAGTTGGACAGCATGCTGGCGGAGAACACGCAAGAAAGGGAAACACAGTTTGACCTTCTACCCATCTACTCTGGGTGATGCTGAGAGAATTTGGACCGCCCACTGCTGTAACCCAATGACTTAGACTTCACAAACCCCTATGATGAGGATTTAGATTGGAGGAACAAAAACATGTATATACACACTAAATCTTTTACTGTGTTCTGCTCAATGTAGATGGTTTGCTGTTCACAGGAAATGTGCACAGTGTGTTCTTTTGCTACCAGGCTGCTCTGCCATAAGAAAACGGAATGTAGCTACTGTTCACAGCGCAGCCAATTTCAGGCCATGGTGACAGAGCCAAAGCACATCTATTGTAGTGATTTTCACTGAAAATATACAGTACAACTACATTAATAACATTTACATTTTTACATTTTACAAGTAATAAAAATAACAAATACATTGAACTACTAATTAAATAACACTTAGACAACCACCTGGAATTGTTCCAAATTTACACTTCAGCAGAAAAGTTTCAAATGATTGAAGATGTACCGTGAGTCACAATAATAAACGGCCTAGCTGGGGAGTGTTTATCAAGATTAAATACTGAACCGACATAGTATTAAAATCCATCTCCACATGTTTACAATCTTTTCAAGATTTTAATTTCCCCTATAAATATCGGAATTCTGGCAAAAGTTTATCTCCCTGGGAAAAAATGAAGTGATCCTATTAGCCCTTGTTGACATGATCTATAGCACATGATATATTCTGTCAATCCACGCTATCCATACCACTGTCCTTGTTTTGTCATCACAGCCTTTGTTCTCCTTCAGTCTTCCATAAACAAACAATGTAACATAAAAATGTACAGAAGTATTGTGAGAACTAAGGGTATAAATTAATTTAAACCTTTATTTTTGTGAAAGTTAAATTCCAGGTTTCCAAACTTTTTCGGGATTAAGGGGGTTTTGTCTTTGGAATGACTGTCCAGTTCAGCTTCTATAAGTAATGCTCCAAAGTATTACCAGTGAAGTCATGAGAAGAGCTATTAAAAGCCATAACTGCTGAATATCATAGTGAACATTATGCTGACTGCAAACTTCAACCTTCTAGCTGGTTAAACTGTCTGACAAGATGCTCAAGCTGCTGCTGCAGCTAAACCAATCTTAAATGTGTGTTTGGCTGGATTCTAAACACAATATACAATAATTTGCTGTGATGTGATGCTTGTTTTTATATTGCAAGCTTAGCTGGTTCAAAGATGATCAGTTAATGATGTCGATAAATACAAAGAATAATGCACATCCACTTTTATAGGTGCAGGACAGAAAAATCACACTTGGAAAATTAGACAAATGTCCGCAACTCAATAATGCTCCTGTGTGATTTTAGTATGAAACAAACAGACAATGTTTCGATCCAACAAGAATCTTGGTCAGGTTCAGGATCTGGGCTTTATTCCGGTGTCCGGTTGGCCAATACATCTATATGTGCAAGAGTATCCAGGTTTACTTCTGATGGATGTGCCACTGGTCTCCCCAGAACTCATTATGGTGCTGCTCTTCCAGCGATGGAGGGTGTGCGATTGAGCCTTGGTTCCCCAGCAGCTATGCACCAACAGGAAGAGCTTTCTGATGACAGCCTTCCTCAGCAGGATGTAGACCCAGGGGTCCAGGATCTGGTTCCAGGTGGCCATGCGAACTGCCATTAGCAATTGGGTGACTGAACGCTCACGCTCATCCCTGGTGCTCAAAAGGATGACGATGACCTGGGAAGTCAAGGCAGAACAGCATGTGAAACAGAATGCACATACTTAAAGGAAACTCAAAGGATTGTTGCTGAAAGGGTTATTTAAATACATTTGCTTTGGTCAACATTTGCATTATTATGGTACACCTTATTCTGTGAATTGAAGGAAATGTTATAAAAGATAATATGATTTCCTTTTAAAGTTGTTCTATAAATATTTTTCTATAAAAACTGTTTGATAATCCAATTTTTGGGTTTATGGATGCTGTTTTGTGTGTACACACAGTAATTTGACTTAATAGTGAGTGTCTGGGGGATAATAATATACCATGTAGTAGTTTGAGTATATACAAAACTTACACATGGGTGTAATATGGGATAAGTTGGACATATAGTATTTTAAATATGATGTTCAGTATTTTTAAAGACCAGTAGGATTGGTTATATAGTTGTAATCAAAATTATTCTACCCCCCCCCACATTGCAAATCAGGTTTATTGTAAAATGTACATATGTTTCAGCTGTTTGCAATGAACAATTCTAACAAAAGCTATATATATAGCTAAACACAACAAATGCTTCAAGTGGTGTCCCCAAATTCAACTGCAAATGCAAATGATAATGACTTCTCCAGTCTCTCATGCTGCTAAATGTGGCATCTGACAAACCCCTATCCAGTTCAGGTATTTAATGTGTGAAGCCCATGATTAGTTGCATCAGGTGTGCTTGAGACAACACTTAATTTGCCTGTTGTTAGGGATTCTATTCTTGAATAATTTTGAGACCGGAGAAGTCACAAGTTGCATTTTCTGTTAGATTTGCAGAAAACATCTTCATACATTCGTTGTGTTGAGCTATTTCAATTGCTTTTGTTTGATTTGTTCATTGCAATCAGCTGAAAGTCTGTACAATTTTACAATAAATCTGATTTGCAATGGGGGTTAAATAATTTAGATTGCAACTAAGTATCATAATAACTGCATCGGTCATATGAATAATCTAGGATAATTCTGTAAAACTGTGAAAACAATTTGTACCGATAACTGTATAAATAACCTGTAAACCATTGAAGATCTTGTGTAATGTCCAGCAAAATGTGAGAATAGGTGATTTACATTTACTAGGGGAGTCTATAAGTCTCTGGAATGTGTAGTTTAACCCTATGCATATGAGACTATGTCTAACTCATTTTCCAAACTGGTCAGAGGCTCAGACTGACTGTTAGACCAGTTGCTGGACATTGCTAATGGCCTTATTAGGGCATAACGTATAGGTTTTTGAGTTTAGCCATACAGCAGGGGTCAGCAACTCCGGTCCTGGAGGGCCAAAACACTTCTGATTTTTGGTTTCTCTTTCTAGTAAGGGACTGTTTTATACTTGGGAAAGCAGGTGATTGCAATTAACTACTAGATAAAATAAAAAATCTGAAGTGTTTCGGCCCTCCAGGACAGGCGTTGCCTACCCCTGCCATACAGGATGTGTATGTTGGGCAGAACTGAACACAGGAATATTTTGTAACCACTAGGCACAATATAACACTGAACAGGAAGTAAAGGAGTTAGTTGTCTTGGGAGAGCGATATATAAGGACCTGACATGACAACTCGGCTTATATGATGTGAATCAATAAATTATGTTCAATTGTGCAGGTTCTAAATCCTTTCTTGATAATGGAATAATGGTGGCTTGGATTTTGCCACGTCAAAGGCTGCAAATATCTCATAGCTCATTGGAAGTATGCATAGTCAGAAGATATATTTTCGGGCATTTCTATATATTTAGCGGACAAACAGAGGATATTGTTTTTTGCTGAAAGAGGAGAGGGCTGATCCCATGCTGCAGTAGTACAGGTCCGCCCAATGCCACTTTGACAATCCATCTCACTGTGAGTTGTCATACTTTCATGAGTAATTTTCAGAACACAGGTGTATGATTAATAGCAGGCAGAGAAGAACAAACTTTCCCAAGTAGGACAATTTATTTCAATAAGCATTATCTGTGTCCCCACCCACGGTAATTGTGGCTCTCACATGAAAGAGAAAACATCTCCCATTCTATTTCGCTGTACTGTACTTTATCTCAAGAAATGTTGTCAAAAACACATTCCATCAGAATTAATTTAAAGAAACATCATAAAAAATGGCAGACCATGATCACAAGGGTCAAAAGGAGAAAATCTCAAACAAGACAAACACCTGTGCATTATTAACATATTTTTCGCATTAATCTCTACAAATGTTGAAATAGCTTCCAATCCTCCCAAGAATCTATGAGCATGCAGACCAGAAAACATAAGGCCTATGTCAATCTTGACATACAAAAATGTATACGACTGTGATAACACAGATAAGGGGAAGGCGATATCTTTATTGCTGCTTAAAGGGAAACTTTAGGAGTTTAGCCATGAATCCTTTGACCATCCTCAGAGTAGGATGAAGTTGATTCAATTCCCTGTGTCCACTATGTAGGAGGTTTATGGTAGAGCCAATGCCAACTATGCAATGCCATAATTCTGTGAACAGAAATTAATAACTGCAAACTCTAGATGGCAACCACAAACAAGGAGATACCAAATGCAAGGAGATACCAAGTCTATCAAAAATGTGATCACATATGACTCTAGGGATACAACTGTAATTGCAAAAACCCTCATGTGTAACCTTGGGTAACAACACAAGGTCTGGGAAAAACTTTAGGTGTCCTTGTACATTTGAAAATCGAGAAAAAATTATTTCCAGGCAGAGTTCGCTTCAGATGAAGAACTCTCCAAACAAATCACAAGCTTTTGCTCATGCAAATTAAGTGCTAGTATAAGTGCTCTGCATGTATATTGTCTGATCCACCCATCCCCGTGTGCAACATAAGATTGTACTCCCATCTTTACTGTAGCTATTCAGTGATTGAGGATGAAGCCATCAAACATGACAGACTATTAGCAAACCAGAGATAAGAGCACTCCAGACACAGGTAAGGGAGTGTAGGAGAACCCTTACCAGTAGAGGGCCCCAGCATACGCAGGAAACCATCAGAATGGCCATGAGCTGGCAGATCATCTCAAAGTGGTGGGATGTTGCCCTGGCGTGACGGCGGGACCGGCAGCGCAGCTTGGAATGCAGCAGGGTGCAGCTGGTCAGGGTGTTGCATACAATGGACACCAGCAATGCCAGGAGCCCCAGGGTGGAGAACACCAGTGGGAGAAGCACATCCACCCAGTCACGGGGCCCTTCCAAGCGGAAGAAGCACCAGCTCCGTGAGCGCTGCACCTGGTAGGACCGTGAGAGGAACAGGGGTAGCAGAGCCACCAGGGCTGCTAGCAACCAGGTCAGCCCCAGCAGCCTTTTGATGTGGTAGGCAGCCAGGGCTGTGCTATGGAAGAGGGGCTTGGTGACACCGATGCACCGCTCCACCGCCATGACGCTGCCAAGGAGCAGCGGACTCAATCCGAAGAACACCATCAACACCCCAAAGAGGCTGCACACGATGTGACGAGGGTCAAAGGACTCCCAATTCTTGTTGCAAGAGTAAACATACATGACCATGGAGCCGTTGACGAGGTGGCCCAGGAAGTCAGTAACAACCAGGCCACCACAGAACAGAAGGAAATTGGCCTTGGACTTGTGGCGGAAGCGGCGGTAGGCTTTGACCAGGATCCATAGAGCCAGGGTGTTGGAGATGATGCCCACTGTCATGGAGACGACGGAGGCAGTGACGGAGCGCTCCGTCTGTTTGCAGGTAGAGGTGGCGTTGGAGCCTGCCACTGCTCTGCTGCATCCTGCTTCGGAGCTCCCATTGCCTGTCATAATATATAGCTCTGATCCAGCCTAAAGATGACCAGAAACAAAAGGTAAATGGCTTGGACAGACGCTCAAAAGATGTATCTTCATTTTAATAAATGGCACTGAACCATTCCATTGATTTTATGTTAAACATGACATTTTATGCTAAGAGTTATTATAATGCTGATTGATTAGCTATGGCTTTACAAACCTCCCATAGTGTATATGAATGATGAGAATGGAGAATGATATTTGAGTAAAAGTAGAGATACTGTGCTAAAAACCTACTCCAGTAAAAGTTAAAAGACACCTGGATTTCTACTTGAATAAAAGTCTTAAATTATCTGAATTAAAATGTACTTACAGTTGTGCTCATAAGTTTGCATACCCCTGGAGAATTGGTAATAGATGTACCATTTTTACAAAAAACATGAATGAGAAGGCGAAACAATATTTCCCATGGGATGCATATTCAACTGTAGGTCATAACAAAATGGTACAACCAAAAAACAAAACATGAATAATGAAATTACCCCTGTTCAAAAGTCTGCATACCCTCAGTTCTTAATACAGTGTATTGCCCCCTTTACTATCAATGACAGCGTGCAGTTGTTTGTGATAGTTGTCTATGATGCCCTGAATTCTTGCGGGTGATATACCTGCCCATTCTTCTTGGAAAAATGCCTCCAGGTCATGTAAAGTCTTTGGTCATCTTGCGTGAACCTCAGGTTTGAGATCTCCCCAGAGTGGCTCGATGATATTAAGGTCAGGAGATTGTGATGGCCAGTCCAGAACCTTCACCTTTTTCTGCTGTAACCACTGAAGAGGTCAACTTGGACTTGTGCTTAGGGTCATTGTCCTGTTGGAAAGTCCAAGAGCAGCTTTTGTGCAGAATGCTAATTTTCTGCCAGTATTGTCAAATAACATAATGCATTCATCTTTCCATCGATTTTCACAATGTTCCCTGTGCCTTTAGAGCTCACACACCCACAAAACATCAGTGAGCCACCACCATGCTTCACAATGGGGGTGGTATTCATTTCACTGTAAGCCTTCTTGACCCCTCTCCAAACATAGTGCTTATGGTTGTGACCATAAAGCTGTATTTTTGTCACTTCAATGTACAGTGTGCCAGAAGCTGTGCGGCGTGTCAAGGTGTTCTCAGGCATATTGTAACTGGGCTTTTTGTGGCACTGGTGCAGTAAAGGCTTCTTCCCGGCAACTCGACCATGCAGCTCAGTTTTGTTCAAGTATCGTCATATTGTGCTTCTTGAAACAACCAAAGGATATTTTTCCAGAGCAGCCTTTGTCTCCTGAGGTTACAGTGCCTTCCGAAAGTATTCGGCCACCTTTTGCCACATTTCAGGCTTCAAACATAAAGATATAAAACTGTAATTTTTATGAAGAAGCAACAACAAGTGGGACACAATCATAAAGTGGAACGAAATTTTGGATATTTCAAACTTTTTTAACAAATAAAAAACTGACAAATTGGGCGAGCAAAATTATTCAGCCCCTTTACTTTCAGTGCAGCAAACTCTCTCCAGAAGTTCAGTGAGGATCTCTGAATGATCCAATGTTTACCTAAATGACTAATGATGATAAATAGAATCCACCTGTGTGTAATCAAGTCTCCGTATAAATGCACCTGCTCTATGATAGTCTCAGAGGTCCGAGAGCGTCATGAAGAATGCACAGAGAGCATCATGAAGAACAAGGAACACACCAGGCAGGTCCAAGATACTGTTGTGGCGAAGCTAAAGCCGGATTTGGATACAGAAAGATTTCCCAAGCTTTAAACATCCCAAGGAGCACTGTGCAAGCAATAATATTGAAATGGAAGGAGTATCAGACCACTGCAAATCTACCAAGTCCCGGCCGTCCCTCTAAACTTTCAGCTCATACAAGGAGAAGACTGATCAGAAATGCAGCCAAGAGGCCCATGATCACTCTGAATGAACTGCAGAGATCTACAGCTGAGGTGGGCGAGTCTGTCCATAGGATAACAATCAGTCGTATACTGCACAAATCTGGCCTTTATGGAAGTGGCAAGAAGAAAGCCATTTCTGAAAGATATCCATAAAAAGTGTTGTTTAAAGTTTGCCACAAGCCACCTGGGAGACACACCAAACATGTGGAAGAAGGTGCTCTGGTCAGATAAAACCAAAACCAAACTTTTTGGCAACAATGCAAAACATTATGTTTGGCATAAAAGCAACACAGCTCATCAACCTAAACACACCATCCCCACTGTCAAACATGGTGGTGGCAGCATCATGGTTTGGGCCTGCTTTTCTTCAGCAGGGACAGGGAAGATGGCTAAAATTGATGGGAAGATGGATGGAGCCAAATACACTACCATTCTGGAAGAATGTAAAAAGTCTGCAAAAGACCTGAGACTGGGACAGAGATTTGTCTTCCAACCAGACAATGATCCAAAACATAAAGCAAAATCTACAATGGAATGGTTCACAAATAAACATATCCAGGTGTTAGAATGGCCAAGTCAAAGTCCAGACCTGAATCCAATCGAGAATCTGTGGAAAGAACTGAAAACTGCTGTTCACAAATGCTCTCCATCCAACCTCACTGAGCTCGAGCTGTTTTGCAAGGAGGAATAGGCAAACATTTCAGTCTCTCGATGTGGAAAACTGATAGAGACATACCCCAAGCGACTTACAGCTGTAATCGCAGCAAAAGGTGACGCTACAAAGTATTAACTTAAGGGGGCTGAATAATTTTGCATGCCCAATTTGTCCGTTTTTTATTTGTTAAAAAAGTTTGAAATATCCAATAAATTTCGTTCCACTTCAGGATTGTGTCCTACTTGTTGTTGATTCTTCACTAAAAATTACAGTTTCATATCTTTATGTTTGAAGCCTGAAATGTGGCAAAAGGTCAAAGTTCAAGGGGGCCGAATACTTTTGCAAGGCACTGTACCTATGGGTTTTTCTTTGTATGCTGAACAATACTTCTGGCATTTTTGGGTGAAATCTTTCTTGGTCTACCAGACATTGTCTTGAGATCTCGAGATCCCTGAATCTTCCACTTCGTCATAAGTGATATACTGACTGGCATTTGCAAGGCTTTGGATATCTTTTTTTATATATCCATTTCCAACTTTATGTAGTTCCAGTACCTTTATTATGCAGGTCTTTTGACAGTTCTTTTCTGCTCCCTATGGCTCAGTATATAGCCTGCTCAACACATCCAAGTGAGAGCTAACAAACTACCATTATTGACAATTTATAGAAAGACACTATTTGCAAATTAAAATTTGTTGGAAATTCACCTTTAATTGCCATTTTAACCTGTGTGTCACCTTGTGTGTCTGTAACAAGGCCAAACATTCTAGGGTGATGTTGAGAAAGGAATTCTATTATGAGCATGTTATGAGACAGTTTAAAGCAGTTTAGGATGTATTTATTTAGATGACATTGTTATGACAGGGATACATAAGGTCATCTCACCCACACAAGCCTGTGGCTCTTGTAATTGTGAAGCCTAAAGACAGGCAGGGCTTTTCCCCTTGGCGGGTGGGGGAGTCAAGGTCACGATGACTGTGCATGATTTACAGAGAGACAGCCTGCAGATTGAAGTTAACTCATACATCTAATATCCATTAGACATTAGACTGTGATAGTGCCTTAAATCTATTTCATAAAGAGGTTGTTATGTTATCCCAGATTTAATATGAAAATAAACACACACACACACACACACACACACACATATATGTGTTTTAATCCATAGGCCATGCTTTTAGGGAGCAAGGGAAGAAAATTCACATTTTCTGCCAGGGTATGCAAACGTATGAGCACAACTATTCTTAAGTACACAAAGTAGAAGTTAAAAAAGGTGTCATACATCTGTCATTGCATAATGTAATGGTTGAGGTGCTTCTTACCAATATATCTAGGAGACATTATAGAAAAATAAGTTGATTCTGATTGGCACTGATTGATTCTAAATTACTTGATCACATTTGAGATACCTGTTGGCTCAAAATTACTTGATCAGAATTGGGATGCCAATTTAAGCTTTTTAATTTCTTTACATTAAAAAAACTTGCAACCAATAGCCTAGTTTTCTATAAAGAATTGTTCCAGTGGAATCAACTTAACTAATTTAATAATGAAGAAAATGTATATTGGATTGGGGCAAAAGGCATGTATCTCTCATTTAAACATACAGGAATTAAAATAGTTTTGCCTGATAAAGGTAAAATGTTTGGAAAGCCATACCAAACATACTATCATATTGTTAAACAGATTTACTGCTCAAAATAATTAGGGGAACACTCAAATCACACATTGGGTCTTGATGACGGAAACATTTTAAAGATCAAAATCTTTACTGTACATTGGGTAATTTGTTGAGATCACAATGACGTAACTACGGTCAATGGAAACCAAAATCACCAACTGATTGAGGGCTGGATTCAAACTCACACTGAAAATCAAAGTAAATAATTGTAATCACAGGTTGTTCCTACTTGCGTGAATTTCATCACGGCAACTCATACTGTGACTCAGTAGTGTGTTCAGCCCCTATGTGCCTGTATGCTCTCCCGACAACATCTGGGCATGCTCCTGATGAGACGGTGAATGGTGTCTTGGGGGATGTCCTCCCAGACCTGGATCAGGGCATCAGTGAGCACCTGGACAGTCTGTGGTGCTACTTGGTGGCATCGGACACATGATACATAACTTTCCAGAGATTCTCAATTGGATTCAGGTCTAGGGAACGTGACTACCAATCAATGGCATCAATCCCTTCGTTATCCAGGAACTGCCGGTAACACTTTATTTTGAGAGTCCAAAAAGTGTATCTGTAGATTCTCTACAGATTATCTGCAGGCTATCAACAAAATCTTTACAAATTATCTACTAACCCAAACCCTAATCCTAACCTTAACCCTTCCCCTAATGTTAAGCCTAACCTTAACCATTACCCTAAAACATATTCTAAATTTACTCCCATCCTTAAACTAGACAAATAGTTGCTTATCAACCGATAGTTTGTTGATAGTCATATCATCAACAAACTATCTGTAGAGCACCTACAGATGGAATTTCGGACACTCCAAATAAAGTGTAACCGAACTGCCTACACACTCTGTCCACATGAGGCCGGGCATTGTCCTGCACCAGGAGGAACCAAGGGCCCACTGCAGGTCTGAGGATTTTATCCCGATACCTAACAGCAGTCAGGGTACCGTTGGCTAGCAAGTGGAGGTCTGTGTGAACCTCCAAGGATATGCCTCACCAGACCATCACTGACACGAACCGGTCATGCTGGATGATGTTGCAGGCAGCAAAGCATTCACCACGGCATCTCCAGGCTCTTTTACATCTGTCACATGTGCTCAGTGCGAATCTGCTCTCATCTGTGAGGAGAATGGACCTGCCAATTCTGGTGTTCTCTGGTGAATGCCAATTGAACTGGGCTGTGAACACAGGTCCCACTTGAGGACGTTGGGCGTTCATGTCACCCTCTGACAGTTTGGTCAGAAACATCTACACCAGTAGCCTGCTGGAGGTCATTATGTAGGGTTCTGGCAGTGCTCCTCCTGTTCCTCCTCGCACAGAGGAGCAGATACCGGTGTTGCTGCTGGGTTAATGCCCTTCTAAGGCCCTGTCCAGGGGCCTCATGTATAAAAGATTGCGCAGCTTACATACCAGAAGATGGCGTACGGCCGAAACTGGAAAAGTACGTACGCACAGAAAAATTCACATGTATAAAACCGGTCGTACGCCAGGTCCTGCGCACCTTTCCTTTATAAATCACAATCAACGTGAGATTGACCGCACGTGAACGAGCAACTGATCCCGCCTTGCCTCCTCCCCTAAATTAATATGCAGATGAAGGCCTCGCAGCTTAACTTTTTTCAACAAATG